>CAUYLG010015373.1:0-197013 GCA_963573385.1 Cacajao melanocephalus
AAGTTTTTCTTTCATTGAGGCAGTCTTGCCATTCTGCCTCTTCATTATC
Source organism: Cacajao melanocephalus (assembly GCA_963573385.1). Taxonomy (NCBI): domain Eukaryota; kingdom Metazoa; phylum Chordata; class Mammalia; order Primates; family Pitheciidae; genus Cacajao; species Cacajao melanocephalus. The sequence goes on from CAUYLG010015373.1 coordinate 50, forward strand.
AATCCACATGCTGCTGGGGTACTCAACCAATCATGATTTCCAGAAAAAAAGGGTAAAGAAAGCTTCTTACATGCTATTATTTTTTCTGCAAAGCCAGGGATATTTTCCTACCTTCCTTAAAGAAGGGCCTCCATCCTTCTCTTTTCCACTTGAAATTATTCCTTGACTATTGGCTTTCTCTTAGCCAAGCTGCTCCTGATCTTTAATTATCTATCATGGTCCAGAGCCCAAGAAGTTCTGTCTCTGGATTTGCAGTGTCTGTGCCTCAGCCAAGCCACAGCAACCTCTTTCTGAAGGCAGTTCACTCTAACAGCAATTCAGTGCATTATTTGCTGCCATCGGTCCCACCTGATCTTTTGAACTCAGAGAGTTGCCTTGCAATTCAGTCACCACTTGCTCACTGTCAAAAATCAAGCCCATCATAAGTAAGTTCACTCATCGATTATTTCCTCTGATTTCTCTGCAACAATCCGCCCACCACACCCACCCACACTTCACTTAATCTTCTTGTGTGCACATCCACAGTGAATCACAGCCCTGGTCTCCCACTCTAATGGAATTTCTTCAATGGCCCAATCAAAACCGCCCCAATGAGGCATTCACAATTCTACCACTTATATTTGAAGGAATAGCCAAACCCCATTTGTAAAATCTGAATATTTCATAACATTAGAATTCTTGACTTACTCCCACTTGAACTTGTTTCCTTTGAGATGGAGTTTTGCTCTTGTTGCCCAGGCCGGAGTGCCGTGGCGTGATCTTGGCTCACCACAACCTCCACCTCCTGGGTTCAAGCAATTCTCCTGCCTCAGCCTCCCAAGTAGCTGGGATTACAGGCATGCCATGCTCGGCTAATTTTGTATTTTCAGTAGAGATGGGTTTTCTCCATGTTGGTCAGGCTGGTCTCGAACTCCCGACCTCAGGTGATCCACCTGCCTCAGCCTCCCAAAGTGTTGGAATTACAGGCGTGAGCTTGTTTTTAAGCCTAGAGTAAAGGTTCTGTTCCCTCAGTCCCATCAACGAGTAAGCTAGGCAGTCAAAACTTTCTTCAATATCAGCTTCACTTGTTTTCTCTCTATCATTTTCATGATATAAAGTTATTGAAATAATACTATGATCAGACTTCACAAGGCCAATCCATGAATAAAAGAGCACACAGTGAGGGGGAACACACAGTGGAGAATTCTGAAGCTGACCTGGCCTAGTACCCTTTATCTAGTCTTCTTTGTCTCATTCCTGGCAATCATAATAATCACTACAACAATCACAATGATTATTATTATTGGCCTTACTTAGTATTAATATTTACTTACAATGCGCTTTTTGGTTAACAATAGTTCCTACACCATCTAATGCCATGTTACTTGCTTACTTTACTGTAGTTATCCAGTCAGGTAGAATGAAGCAGCTATAAAGATACCAGCCACTGAACACTCCCATCAAGCTATCCCAGAGAAGACACATCCCGCCATTACTTGCTTCTTGGTTCATACCAAAACCAAGGAATTAAAGCATCAGCAAGGGCCCCTGGAGGTTGCTCTCATGTTAATGCCCAAAGCACTGGAGGAGTGTGGTCCAATACAACATCCCGTGATGCCCTGTAGACAGGAACATGCCCTGTGTATGCACTGACCAATACAGTGTAGTGACTGTGCCCTTGGAATGTAGCTGGTGGGACAGCAGTACTCAAGTTTTGGCTGTAATCATTTTAATTAATTTAAATTGCCACAGGTGGCTCTTGCCTACCAAATTCAACGTTGCAGCTTTAGATACCTGCCCACCCTATGATCTCCAGGAGTTTTTGCCTCGGTTCTTAAAGGCTGTCCTCTGATCATTCTCAAAACTCTGTCTATGATCAAAGCACCTGAGAATGTCTGTAGGAAAATGCCATCTCCTGCTAAGGGGGGGCACTTGCTATGTCATTGTCGCTACAGAGGAAAGGCAAGCGGCCTCTGAGAGAACACTAAGTGTTCCTCTGCAGCTAGCAGGGGTCACTGAATTTGGAACAGGGTCCCCAGGGGCTGGTATGAACACACTCCAGGCAGCTAAGCCACAAGCAAAGAGCTAAAAACAGAAATTCTGAGTGGTTTGAAAGACTATCTTGAAAAACAAAAACAGTAGAATGAAACCAGTGGGTGTCTTGTCAGCCTTAGGCAACCACTGGCCAAAAGAACAGAACTAATTGCTTACTTAAAAGGAAAAGGAAAAAAAAAAAGAAAAAAGAAAATACGAGAAAACAACGAAATCAGAAAACATCCAAGGAATGTAAGTAGTTTCCACGACCCCCGCTAATCACATGGCCCATGTTGGGCACTTCGACTCGGCTAGTTGCTCTCCTGCCCACCTTTCCCTTCACCCTGATGCCCCCTGTACTTGATGGAGACACCTCCTTTCTTAAATTTCATTACTTCTGTTTGCCTGTCTCATAAGGGGATAAAGCATATGGCACACGCTCGTGAAGAGTAGGACGGTCCCCTCTGTGGATGGCAAGTGTGGCACACAACAGGCTTTTAGGGCTGACTCCGTGGGCGCCAGCCGCTCCAAACCCATTAGCAGTTGCTCTGTCCCCGACCAAGCCAGCTGCTTCCCTTCTCCCCAGTCCCCTCAGGGCCTCCCCTTTTTTCTTTTCCTAAGAAGAAGAAAGGACCACCCTGAACAGAAAGGGCTTTCTCTCCTCTTTTGCTTAAAGCCCAATATCAAGCTTTGTAAGGAGAAGGAAAATGGGAAGTACAGAGAACGGTTCATAAAATCATCAGAGGAGAGAGGGAAGGGGTTTGGGAGCAATATTATGATTTTGTTTCCTGGAGGCAGGTTACAAGTGCCACTTTCCCAAACTTCAGGGATTCCTCTGGAATAGGAAAATAATTATTTTCCCTTTCAATATCTTAAGGGAGGAACAACATTAGATTTAACAGTTCCTTATGGCCCTAATTTTCTCTCTGTCCCCATCCATTCAGCCAAAGATTGGACTTCTGCCGACTTTGTGAGCTTGCTCTGAAAAGCCCTCCCAAACCACAGGGTGTAATGAATCAACTGGAAGGAGGACAAACACTAGAATTCCCAACCAGTAGCAAGGGTCAACCGTAGGGGCTTTCAGGTGAAGGCCAGGACTGGATGAGGGGGAGGTGGTGGTGAATGGGTGAAGAAACAGAGGTCTAGGCCAGGGTCAAAGGGAGGTCACTTAACTCCCCTAGAACTGTGACTCAGTAATTGGTGGCCTTGTGGCCTGGGTAGGGCTGCCCTCAAACACTCCCAGAGAAAATATGCTTAGAGGAGTACAAGGGAGGAGGCCAGAATCATTAGAATGAACCTGAGGACAGACACTGAATAAGAGCCAGCCAAGCTCCCCAGCCTGCAGAGGGCCCAGGCTATATATCCTTTTATTCAAAGTGCCTCTGCTGAGATACATAACACACACACACACACACACACACACACACACACACAGAAATCACAAACACTCATGCACACACACATTAACACTAGAATATGCATACCTACACAGACCCCACAAACCTTTTTTACATTCGGATAAAACATGGGGGTTGGGAACAACCATGAATTAATTGGATGCAGTCTCAAAGGAGTGGAAATGAAATGAAAAATCCAGGCTGGGTTATAAAAATAAGTATTTTTTCCCAACGTGCAGGAGGCTCATTATATTAATTAAACATTATTGCAGTGAACAGAGAAGGGAGGGTGATGAAGGCTGGACTGGGGTAAGTGTTCTCTACTGTTGCCTGAAGCCATGGTGATCTTCAGATATTAATCTCTCTGAGCACTCAAATGCTGAAGAGATAAACACTTGAAATATGAAAATGTTTTTCTCCAGATCAGGCACTGTGACCCTCCGGGGAAGCAAGTGTGGGCTGTGTCAGGAGGCCAGCTCCAAGTGCCCTCCTAGCGTCTGTCTTACTACTGCCCCTGGGAAGAGGGGACATGCCAGTGCTTGAGGTTAGAAGCAGTTCTAAAGAAGCCTGCAGAAGGGAAGGCCCCTTCCGCATTTTATTTTCTAGCCTTTTCCCACTGTACCCTAGCAAACTCATCCACTAAATTTCCAGAATTCACCCATCTCCTCTCCAATGCTTATGGAGGTCTTAGGTCCAGGCCAGAGGTACAGAATTCAAAGTCACTGAGTGCTGTGCTGGAGCCGAGGTGTACCAGCCTGTGACAGCTTCTTGTCAAATGTTTTGCAAGCCAGTTGTTAAATGTATTCGTTAGTAAAAATTACACAAAGCTATAATTCAATAAATTGTATTAAAAAATAAAGGTAACAAATTAAACCCAACATTTCCTAGTTATCTTAATACATTTTATCAGCATCTATACTTCTGGGGTCATTTCTGTCTACTGTATTTGCATGATGGGAGAAAAAAACTATATAATGCCCTATTACTGACTTCTCAACTCCATCTCCAATGGTGATGTGTTGGTCACTTAAATTGAACCATGGTGAGAGTATTTACACCACTGAAAGTGACAAACATTAAAATGCAGGGTTTTCTTTTTTTTTTTTTTAATCTCTAAAAAGCCTATTGTTAAACATTTACCACCATACTGCTGTGAAAGCCCCTAACAGCGGAGACAGCAGACAACTCTTGCTGCTACCTGTTTAGAAGGGCCAGAGGCAACCCCTTCTTGTCAGCAGTGCCAGGAAAGGCTTCTGAAATCTGGCTTTCTGAAACTAAAAGGGTGGGCTTAACGATGTATCTAGGACTTGCAGCAATACTCTTCTAGAGGCCAAGTGCTAGGCAGCTCTGCTAGATACCCATGGGCATGGCAGCATTCTGGCCCCTCAACTTGACCTGTTATAGAAGCAATGGCACCCTAAGAGATATATCAGTCAGGTTCAAGGCCAGTGGTCTCCCAATGAGCCATTTTAGGAACAGTACCCAGCTCGAAGTTGACAAGGAGCTCTATCATAGTGGCAGTGAGTGCTGGCTATGGGAACAAGAGGACATCGACTCGCTCCATCTCCTAGGGCCTCCCAGTTGTCCGTTCTTTCTTTGTCTTCTTTCTGCTATCTGGGCTTCCCCCCATCCCTCCCAGCTTCCAGGCTGTGCTGTAATCACAAGAGAGGCTGGAAACCACCAACTGGCTATTCTGTGAGGTGACGTCTTGAGCAAAGCCTGTGGTGGTTTATGGGCAAAGAACAGAGGATTTCTCTGCGGTGGGAAGTTATGAGGCTTGTGAGGGAATCTGGGGTTGAAGAATGTGGAACAGGCTAGCCTTAACTCTTTCATCTCTTCACGCATGGCTGGCTTACCTGGAAACGTCCGGTCGTTCGGGCTGGAGCTGCTGGCCCAGGTGGTCCGGAGCCACTTGGCATGGTCATACATCCAACCACAGGGCTCCTCGGGGAAATCAAAGTTGCAGTTGAATCCTGAAGGGAGCTGCAAATCTTTGTCTAAAAGGGGGAAAAAAATAACGCAAAGGAAGGCAAATGAAATGGGTTCAGAGAACAGCCACAGCGGTGCTATTTAAATGGCTGGCAAGGCCTGAGTGGAGGGCAGAGAAAGAAGTGGCTTCCTTTCCTTATTCATTTAACTCATCTTGGCGATCGCTGGCTTTCGGGTCAGGCTTTGGTCTCATCCTTCCCAGGCATGAAAGCCAAGTCTGCCAGTGGTTCCCATAGTAAGCAATTATAAATGAGGCCACCAAATGGCTTCGGGCTCTAATCAGCCTCTTCTGTCCACCTCAGAGAGCGGACAAATGTGAAAATTGCTGTTCCCTAAATGCCAGAGAAGAATGTCTCCCCAGTGCCTTGGTGGAAGGCTGGCTCCCAAAAAAAGTATTATCTCATCTCCTGCCAACCTGGCTCTCAGAGGAGATGGGGCGGCCCATTAGCATCCAGAGAGACTGAAATGCCTGGGAGGTTCTGCCCAGTGAGGAGAAAGTGACCTCAGAAACAAGGAAGGCTTGTTTGCTACGCTTCACCTCTTTGTGAGCCGTCTCTATTTCTGAAGACTGGGACAGTTCAGCATCTCCATGGGGAGGTATGCCCGGTGGGAAGTTTGGCATGTTAAGAGCAAATCGAAGGGGCCAGACCCGCTAGCCACTCAGCTCAGTGCTGACCAGGAGGAAAAATAATTTCACATCCTGCTGAATCCCTGGAGGCTGCGAACCCAGGGAGGTGGCGAATGCTTTCCCCATGGGAATCTAAGACCTAATGACACAATGGTGTCCTGTCTGCTTTGGTGGTTCACCTGCCTAAGCCTAAAGACAGAACCAAGAGAGTTTCTTCTGAGGTTCCACCCAGCTCCAAAAATCCAGTATAAGCTCATGCCAAATATGTGACTAAGTGGAGGTGGTGTGGAGGTGGGGAAAGAGGAAATGGGAACCCAAATTTGGATGTTTGCCGGCAGTGGCTTCAGAGACAGCGGAAAAATGCTGGCCAATGCTGGTAGCAGGGAGGAAGTGGGGTCTCTGCCCTTCTCACTTCCCTTCCCAGGGCTCTTAGAGAGGAATTTCCGTGGGGAAGGCTTAGAATGCAGGTTAGGAAGTCTAAAGGGAGCCACAGACTGGTAGAAACAAATTACTCACCATAGGGGTGAGGAGGGCTCACCTCTTGGGGGGCAGGGCACTGCTGGCGTCAGAGGGAGGAGGAAGATTGCCACCAGGCCCTGTGAATGCCTCCCCTTTCCAGGACAGGATATTTAATGTTTGCCCACCCTTGGCCAAAGTCAGCTTGAGTTGAGAAGAAACACATGGAATCTATTACAGAAGCATCAACCTGTGGCTTGGAAAAGCCAGGCCTCAGCCCTTACCATCCCCTTCTCCCGACAATTTCTGAATTTCTATTTTTCCCTTCAAAAATATGAAGTAATTCAATATAGCATAATTCCTCTGTAATGTTTACATGCATACTGTATCTCAGGAACCAAAGTCTGTAAAAAAAATCTTTTGCAAAAAGAGAAGGGAGGAACCATCAAAGAAACCTCAAATGAAACAAACCACTATAAACGGGAAAATCATATTAAAAATAAACTTCTGAAATTCTGCAGCAGAATCCTTAATTTTTCCTTTGATTGTCGTTTAGACAGAACCTCCACTCCAGGTTCCCCAACAAGCTAACTCTGCAAATCCAGTGTCGTATCTTAACTCCCTGTGCATTCCGCTTTTGGCTCTCAAACTATCTGAAGCATGTGTTGGAAGATTCTCCAACTCTCCTTCTTCTCTCCATAAAACAAAAACAAGTTCATTAAAATGTCAGAATTCTGTATTCAACTAACCCTGACCAACAGCGTCCCCCACCCACACAACAATACGAAAGCACAGTCCCAAAAGCATATGAATTAAATTACTGCTTTTTCATTCACATAACTTCAGCATTTATTTTTGGCTTTTCTCCCATTCTTCTCTGTAGCCATTTTCAGGAGTCATCCACTCCACCAGTGCAGTTTCTCTTCCTGTCAAATGGCTGTGCTTGCAGGTTCCAGAGACTCCGCCATCTACCCACCTCTTTATGTCTCCATCACTTCTCTAGTCTCTTTGCCAATCTTCCCTCATTTTGTTGAATGAACATTTAGTAATGATCACTAATTTACTGTGAGTTGAGGCTATCAAGCTTAACAGTCTAGCCAAAATGCCAGGTGTTCCAAAATTTGTGGTTTATTAGAAATGTCCTCTTACTTGGTGACCTTAGCAGTATGATTTAAAATGTGACTTACTTTTGGGTTCTGCCAATTATTGTTTTTATCTAACTTGGATATGCTCCGAAGATATGTGATGAGACCCATCCAGAAATATGGAGCCCCTGAGTTTTGAGGGAATGGTTGAAGATGCCTTTTTACATTTCTGCCTTTGTCTCTCGTGTGCACTCCAGTTACAGAGGATACAAGGCGCTATCTTTTTTTTTTTTTACTTTTTTACTTATTTATTTCTTTTCTTTTTCTTCTTTTTTTTTGCGGGTGATGCTGCTAAATGCACTATCTCATAGAATCATCGCTGTTATACTTTCTCAAATTAGTGTTGGTGAAAGACACAGGGAAACACAATTAAGTCACAGTTAACTACTGAATTAACCCAACTATTGTGCTCTGCGGATCAAATCACCCAGATGACCGCCATATCTTCACTTGGCTGTAGCATACAGACACACCTTCACAGGAAAATCTATCAGAGCTGTGAATTCTAAGGATAGGATGGTTTTCCTTTGGCAGACAAGCAAGATAGTGAGGCCTCAACAAATGAGACTTCTTAAAGGAGGAAGAGTTCTCTTTGGAGGCATCCTTGTCTCACCTGAGGTCTGGGTTCACACCAGTAGGGCTGTACTCGTTGGTACACTATCCGAATGCTTCTACATTGGTTGTAAATAGCCACTGTCCCAAGACCCTGAATGTCCCCACCTCTCTTACCCCTTCCCTGAGATCCCCTGGATCTCTGACCCAGGGGACCCCTAGGTCCCTGCCCAACCACAGGCCAGCTCCCACTCCGACTAGTCTGCACCCATGCCATCTGGATGCAAGATGTGCTTACCATCCTCAAAGCTGCAGTTCTCCCCACAATCTGTGGCCTCCTCCTCGATGGGATAGGGGGTGGTTGTCTCTTCGTTCTTCAGGGTGGGTCCCAGCGTCTCTACCGTGGGCTTGGAGTCTGTGTAAGGGCAAAGGAAGAGAAGAGAATGCTGCAGCAGCCTGTGTTGCAACCCAGCAGGAGGAAGATGCCAAAAATGAAGTGTGGGCTTTTAGAGAAGGCAAAGAAGAGGCACACATGTGCACAAAGCTCTGCAGTCACATCTGTGTGCTGTCAGTGAGGTCAGGGGCATCGCCCAAGTAGAGTGAGAAGGGTCCTGGGTTGCAGAACCAGCAGTGACAGAGGTAGGGACACAAACCCACATTCTTTACTCCACGGCAGAGTCCAGAGGCTAGCAAAACTGCCACGTGAGACAATAATGGAGGTGGGTGACAGGTGACGCTGACTCCAAGGAAGGACCAAAGCATACTCTGGTTCATGTTTAGACAAAAGTGGATGGACGGGGTGCTGGATTTAAAGGGCTCAGACTCTACATGGTGAAAGTGATTTGGGGCTATGCCTTTAGGTCAGGGTGGCAAATTCAAATGTTTCCTGGATCCAAACACCTCCTGTAAGTGAGGAGAGCAGACACAGGTGGTGGGGGCAGGGGAGGGTTGGATAGAGAGGAAGTGGTGACAGCTGGGATCATGCATGCCTGGTTTAAAGGAGGCCTCCATGACTGGCTCCAGCAGATTGGTGCCTGGAGGGGAGGTGGCCCAGTGTGGCCAGGCCAGGTCTTCCAAATATTTCCTCCTTTCCTTCCCCTAACAAGAAGGCAAAAATCCCTATGTGAAATCTCCAGACTCTAAAAGTTGGCAACTTATTAAAAACGTTGTACTGAGAAGCATGCCATGAACCCTGGCTAGGCCAAACCTGGCTGCAGGCAGTGGGTTCTGACCTCAGCTCTACGTGATTCATTCACCTATTCATTCGCTTATTTGCTCATGCCCGCCATTCATCCAGCAACTATGGAGGGAGTAAATGGAGCGATGAGTCAGGCCCTGGGTGGGGTGAAAGGGGTTCTAGAAACCTGTGCTCAAGTCCATGTGTTTTGGGGTGGTGTCTTCATCCCAGAGCTGTCCTTCCACAAGATGATGGTGCCTTGTCCCTCTCATTTCTATACATGCTCCTCTGCACTACTGTATGTGATTAAGCGCCTTTGTCAGGTACCCTTAAGGATACCATTTAATAAAACCAGGAACTGGAGGAAATTGCTAAATACACTGAATAGCTTTTTCACGGTCGACTTCCCACCTTTCTGCTATTAAATACTACGCACATAACCTTTTATACTTCCCTTTGCCATGTCTGCCTCTTGCTCACAGTAAATAGCAAATAACCTCGAAGTGTCCTAATTTGTAAGTTCAAATTTGTCACTGTGTCATAGAAACTCAATTGTAAAGCAAACTACAGGGCGGGAAGGTAAAACATAATTATTTGAAACACAAACAAACAAACCAACGGACAGGTGAAGCTGCCCTGTGAAATTATTTAGCTGCAGCAGCTCAGCCCAGCCCATTATTTTTTCTGTTATCCTTTGGGATAGGGATGAAGAGGTGAACCAAGGATGAGTGGGAGAAACAGATGGAAATTTGTAAAGCAAACATAACCACGTGACCTACGGAGAACAGTTTCTGGAAATGTTAGGCAGCAAAATGGGTCAGCTGAGTGGTGTAGAGAATGTTAAACCCAGGGGCCAGTGAGGCACCAGAGGGCAGGGCGTGTAAATGAAAGTGGAGGAACGGCGGGAACAGAGGCCTCGGTGTTTATACTGTTTGTACTGTGTTTGTACTGGGCGCTCCGAGGTAACTGCCCATCAAACAGCAGCGCTCCCCCTGAAATTGAAACCAGATGTCAGAGACTTCAAAGGAAAGGAGGCTGGGCAGAGGGTAATGCTCCTCAACTCTGATCTTCCGAGGAATGGCCAGGCAGAGCTTTGAAATGAGAAACCTGTCGCTGACCATCACCGGTGTAATTTGGGGCAGGTTGGGGTTGGGGAGCAGTGAGGGAGAGAGGTCATTAGCAACTGTCCTGCTGGCCAGACTGGGAGGGTGCGGCATCGAAGGGCAAAGGATTGGGGTGAAGAATGAGGCGGCCTTCAACCCGCTGAGTGGCCTCTGGCAAGTGGCTTCCACTCTCTGGGGAGCAGATTCCACTCTCCTTGTCTATGAAAGAGAAATTGGCCCAGGTCTGTGATATTTTCCAAACCATGCATCACTCTCATCATTGGGTTGTAGAATCCACTGAAGAGGTCATGACCAGCATTTAAACATATTGACTATAATATTTTGGAGTGCACTTCCACGGTTAAGATGACCATTGCTTTGGGAACCTTTTGTTTCAATTACATGTGTTTATCATAACAGATTTGCTGGGTGCCAGGCAGTAGTCTAAGCACTTCATATCCATTCATTCATTTAACCCTCATAATGACCCGAGGGTACATGTAGATAGACTACTGTCATCTCTGTTTTTCAGCTAAGATAACCAAGGCGCTGAGAGACTAACTTTTCTGAGGTTATGCAGCCAGAAATGGCAGGGGCAGGACTTGAACTTGGCAATCTGTCTCCAGAGTCCAAGCACTTACCAATACACTGTACCCACATGCACAACTGCGTGTGAGTGTTTATAGGTGAAGCAGGTTGTGAAGGAAATTTATTTTAAATTGTGTATCATGGTCAGAAACGTGTGAAAGCCACTGGCTTAGAAGCTCCTGGATCCCCCACAGCACTGAGCCCCTGATTCCAGTGCAGCCATAAATGAAGCCAGCTTGTACTGGGGGGAGGTTTTCCACACCTGCGAGAGGACAGGTGACACACATTTAGCAGGCTGCAGGGAACTTTGGCCTCCTCCCCAGGTAACGGGGAGTAAAGTGTCTTCCTACGAAGATGTGTTCGCTGGGGCTGCCTTCAATTCAAAAGTGAGGAGGCTAATTTGGGCCTATTTCCCAGCCCGTGGGCCTCAACAGGGCTTCTCTGCGCTGCCGTAGCCAGCATACAGGCAGCATTTTTCTCCCTGGAAGCCAAAAAGACTTCTTCGACATGCCCTTATTAATCCTTCACGCCATTCTGCCGGCTGAGCCCATGACAGGTATGGCACAGACAGGAAAATAGGGATACCTGGGGCCCTGGTGGAGGAGGGCAGGGTAGCTCAGGCTGGAGGCCACGCTGGCGGGACCTGAGCCCCAGTGGCTCCCACGAACTCCTTTTGGCAGTCATGAGTGAGCACGGAGTAAGATCTGGTGCCAGCTCTGCTGAGGGAGGAGGGCCGGCACCCAGAGGAAAGGAAGGTAGGGCCTGACTCAGAAGGGTGGGGCTCTCCCTTGGAAACCAGGAAGGGTGGGTACCCTCAGTGGGCCTCACCCTCATTTGGGAGGATGAGAGGTGTTCCCTGAGGCCTGGGCCACCTGGCAGGAATGAGCAGGACCCTGAGAAGGAGTCCTGCCTGCATCAGCTCCCAGCAACAGGGTCCCTCCTGAGCAAATAAATGCCTTTTACAGATGTGGCTCTGAAATGAAAATGAAGTCTCTTAGCCACTGACATCTGGAGTCCAGATTCAGACATAAACCGATTACTTTATTATCATGAGGTTTTTTTTTCTTCCCTAAATCAACAGCCACAGCCCTCTGGCCTGAAGAGCCAGGGTCTAATTGAATTTGGTTGGGTGGTGTGTGGTTATGATTTGTTTTTGAGAGACTCGAGTTGGAGAACTGAAATGATCCTTTAAAAAAGACGAAGTGCATCCCTTGAGAAACTGTCCTGAGTCCAGAGGCTGTGGTACCCGTGGTCTGAGGCAGGAGAACACGGCAGGGGTCTGCAGGATTCCAGCTCCTGGGATGGCTGCCCTCTCCACACCCCTCCCAGGGCCTCATGGGATGCCAGGGTCAGAGGACCATATGGGTGAGATGCAAAGAGGAGGAAGTGTAGTCTCACCTGTCCAGTCACAGCCCAGCACCTCCAGCCGCATCCCAATCCCCGCCGGTGACCACCGCTCCGGGTATACCCGCACATACTGCGCTGGAATGGGGTCGAACCTTCGGATGTCAGGGGTGTCGTAGTGCATGTTCCCTTCGAACAGCTGCAGGGAGAGAGGCCACTCAGCCCTTCTGGTGTGGGACCCACTTCCTATCACCTTCCTCCCTTTCCTTCCCCTTCTCCTCTCTGCCCCGTGCCTCCAGCCAGGAAGGCAACTTCCTGGATGATTCCTGGTCACTGGGACATTCCAATCCACAGGGCTTCATTTTCAGACCAAGGGTTTTATTCATTTGGCAGATAGTTAGGGACCCAGAACTATGGAAAATAGAGAGTAAACAAAGGTGGCAATTTCCAGGTTGTGTCTTTTACCTGGTGACTGAAATGGAGTATCTGGGGAAGAATTTGGCTCTGAATGCATTATCAGCTGACCTTGGCTAGAGAGAGGGGGATGCTGTGTGGGCGATCTTTGAACCGCTCCGAATTCCTGGTCTACCGAGAAAGGAACTCTTCTTTTTCTAATGTGTGAAAGCCTCGATTGAGGTAGCCCAAGCTAACTGATAGTTCCTAACTCACTGAGCGCCTGACAGGAAAATGACCCCTTTCTTTTCTAGACCAGTGACACTGTCCTCTGGTCACACATCGATAGTCTTAGATTGTTTCCCAAACCTTTGTTTAGGGAATGCAGTCCTGTCGAAAGAAACCTCACATGGAGTCCCAGTCCATAAAACTGATGACGCGGGGAACAGGGGCTGCTTTGGTGGAGCTGGATGGAGGAACAGCCTAGAGTACACCTGCAGGCACTCATCTGGGGGAAGGACAGGAGTGGGGTGGCCAGGCCCTGCAGCTGATTAGCCCCCAGGAATCCTGCAGGACCACTCCAGTTTTCAGGAGGCCATGGGTCTGCAATTCTGAACAGGAAGCGCTGTCTCGGATAGGGCTGTCTCTGACAATGGCAAAGATCAACTCCTTTCCCAAGAAGAACCAGGCTCAGCTCTCCCTGGGGAAGCCTGTGGTCCAACTTCTGCTCCATCGATGCAAGATTCCAGTGACTGAGCCCTGAGCCTTTCCAAGCTTCTGGAATTGAGAACTGGGAGTTTACCTCGGTGTCACAAAATCTCCAACCTAGCTCTTGCCTCTGTATTCAGAATGGAAACATTTGCTTAGCAAAGGTGGCCCAGAGACACTCCTTTCTTTTTTAGAACCTGTTCTCTTAAGAAAAACAAGGAGTAACTAGAAATAAGAATCAGAGAGCCTGGCCCGCCAGGAGACAGAGGCATGATGCCTCCTCCCCTTCTGGGACTCTTTGTGTCTATGTTGAAGGCTGGTCTTCACTCTGGTGGCAGGGGGGTAAGCTGTACTAGCCTGAACTTCTGGCTTGGGGTGAGTTTCTCTTGCTTCTCTCTTGCCTCAGTTTGAGAGGCCGGAAAGATCTAAGCAGTCAAAACTAGGAGAATACAAAGGAATGCAGCGACGTTCAGAACAACATCGTTATTTTTGGAAGTAAACCTCTAGTTTCTATAGCTTGGCCTCCAAAAACCACATCCCCTTTAGATGTCTGGCCAATTTCAAGGAAACTTTAGCTGAAAGAGTGTATAAAGAGTGTTGAACTTTATAAAAAGGCAGTGTTCAGTGGTGGTTAGGCATTTGGACTTTGGAGTCAGACTTCTGGTGTCTGAATCGGCTCTACCACAGGTAAACTGTGTGACCCTGGGCCTGACGGCAAGCATCGGTTTATCATCTCTAAAATGGGAGCAACAAAAAGATCTACTTTGCACAGATGTTGTGAAGATTAAAAAAAGAGTCCAGGCCAGACGTGGTGGCTCATGCCTGCAATCTCAGCACTTTGGGAGGCCGAGGCAGGTGGATCACTTGAGGTCAGGAGTTCGAGACCAGCCTGACCAATATGCTAGAACCCCATCTCTTCTAAAAATACAAAAATTAGCTGGGTGTAGTGGCATAGCTTGTAATCCCAGCTACTCAGGAGGCTGAGGCAGGAGAATTGCTTGAACCCAGAAGATGGACGTTGCAGTGAGCTGAGATCGTGCCACTGCACTCCAGCCTGGGTGACAGAGCGAGACTCCATCTCAAAAACAAACAAGAGTCCAAATAAGGTATTTAGCATAGTGCCTGGCACAAAGTAATCTCCCAACTGGTGTTTGTTTTATTGGATTTCAGAAATTGGATATTAACTGTTTAGATGGGACATCAGCATTCTCAACTCCCTGCACCCCACTTAGCCTCCCAGTTGAGGGTAAGGTTACAGAGGCCTCCAAGAACAGCCTACCTTTGGCTGCTGGGTCCTGGGGTCCTGAATGTATTCCCAGTCCTTGCCATTTAGGCTGTAGGAGACTTTGAACTTGCGTACAAACGCCCTGGATTCCGCTGCTGTGATGCTGTCTCCTCCACGGGCTCCCTGGATGATGACACCTTTCACCGTCTTGGGTGTTCCCAGATCTACCTGAAGCCACTCCTCACCCGGCTGGGCTTGAGGGACTCGAGGGAACCAGCCCGAGCGGCTGCTGACCAGGCGGGCTGCACTGGGGCTCCAGAGGTAGTCATGGATGGAAGAGGCAGAGATCTGGGAGTCTGCAATGAGGCCTGAGAGCATCCCCAGCATGTTGGAGCAGGGGGCATCTGCAGAGAGGAGAGGAAGATACAAGAGGTCATGGCTGACACCTGCTAACCAGGGACTACCCCCCCATAAGGAGGAAGCTGCAAAAGAGCCCACTGTCAAATACTAAGTCAGCACTGATTTCTTTGCATGGTGAATGTGTATAGCACTGCAGTTATGAGCCTGGACTTGCAGCTAGACTGCTTTGTTCGTGTTCACTCTGCCACTTACTGGTCAGATGACCTTGGGCAAATTATTTAATTGCTCTTTGCCTTAGTTCCCTTAGATCTAACGGGGAGCTAATAGAGGTGCCTACCTCTTGGGGGCTGTTGCAAGGATTCTGTTAGTTACTATCTCATAGCTCACAGGACAGTGCCTGGCATATTTAAGTATCCAATGGCCATTAACTGTGCTTACAGCTCTAACCAAGGACTCTCAGAATGTGTGTCTGCACATCCCTGTGGATGACACTAGTCCCCACCGACCCTCTCAGGGACAGCGAGCACAGGGGAACTCAGCTAAGCACTGAACTATTTCCTAGTGATCTTTTGCCAAGTAGAAGGAAACCTTCCTGGCATCCGTATCAGCTCTTTACTTCCATATGTGTTATCACTGCTCTTTCCTGCCTTGGATCCTTCCCACATGCTGCTCCTATGACCCAAAATGCTTTTCCCTTCAGTCATCCCCAGACTAACATTCCCTTACCCTCAAGCTCAAGCATCATATCCACAGAAAGGCTGTACCCAAATTTTCAGTCCACACTAAACCGGTTTCACTCAGAGTACCCTGCTCTTTTTCTTCATATGGTCATTCTAGTTTATCCAGTACTTGTGTTTGTTTCTCTATCATGCTCACTAGCCTGAAAGTTCTATGATGTCAGAGACCCCATCTATTTTGTTCCTGTCTCTGTATCCCATTCCCAGTGTGGGCCTGGCACATCAGATGTGCAAATGACCGAGTGGAGAATGCATGAATAAATGATGTCAGGCCAGGCAGGGTCTATAGTCAGCGTGCATTACATTCTTGCAAACTGAGCTATGGATAAAAAAGATCCAGGTTGTCTCCCTTCTTCAAAATCACTGGTTCTCTCCTTTCAGTCTTCCAGAGAATGAGCTTTACCTAAATCTTTGCTGATTAGCCTGGAACAGCAACAGGGAAGGGACAGAAAAGAGTCCCCTAGACAGGATTATCATGAACTGATCCCATTCAAAGAAAACAGGGTCTTTGTGTAAAGGTGATAAGAGCAGAGAATTTGAATTGAGAAAATGTGGCTTCAGATCCTGGCTCTGTCACCTCCTCGTTGGGTGACTCTGGGCAAGCTATTTAGCCTCTTTGAGTCTTGGCTTCCTCATCAGTCCCTGGCCCGCCTTACCTCACAGGATTGTTGGAAAGCACAGGCAAGGTGATGAGCAAGAAAGGCAGGTGGAGCGGCAGAGATGGTGCAAACACAGGTGTTTTAACTAAAAGCCTCAAACAGGGTCACACTTGGAGCACTCCTGTCAGAGCCGGAATGATTATAGGAAAGGCAGGTGGTTGGATGTACACTGAAGACACTTCCAGGTCAAAAAGGCAACTTGCTGGCCCTGGACTGAGCCCATAAGATAAAGGGGATTTGTCTGTCCATAAATGTCTGGGGCTAATCCAGCCATCACCATCTCGCATCTGCACCCCCTGCATTAGCCTCCTAAGATGTCCAACTCCCACTCTGGTCTTCTCCAATCTACACGCCTTGGGTTTCAGCCCATATGCTGTGCCCATGCCCCTCACTTTCTCTTTTGGTCCCTCTCGCCACAGTGCCATTAAGAAAGTTGACCATTGCCTGGTGTACTTTCCCTCCCCTCTTCACTAGGTCATGTCTGTTATCTGCCTTCTAACCTCACCTCAGTCATCAACTCCTCAAAGAAGTCCTCCTTTAGCCCCTAGACTGGGTCAAATCCCCTACAATACATTTTCAAGGACCACAAGCCTCTATTTCCAGACATTGACCATAGTTTTGATTTTACATTTATTTATGAGTTTATCAGTATGTCTGCCCCACTTGTCCATATGCCCACAGAGAACTGAGCCTGTTGTACCTACCATTGTATCCACAATACCATGCACAGCTCTTGGCCTCTAGTTGAGGCAGCAGAGAGTGTTATTTGAAAGCAGGGGCTTTGGACTGAAACTACCTAGATTCAAACCATGGTTCTAGCTCTCTAAGTTTTGGTTTCCTCACCTGTAAAGTGAGGATAATAATGTCTACAGAGTCCTTATGAGGGGATAATAAAATATGTTACATCTTAGGTTCTTAGAATGAAATCTGTAAATAGTTACCATTCCATAAATGTTAGCTATTAATAGTAGAAATCGTAGATGCTTAACAGATATATGCTGAATGAAATATTTCCTAGTGATCATTTTGCCAAGTAGAAGAAAACTCCTGGTGTCATTATCAGCTCTTTACTTCATATGTGTTATGACTGGTCTTTCCTTCCCACATGCTGTTCCCATAAGCCAAAATGCTTTTCCCTTCAGTCATCCCCAGACTGACATTTACTTACCCCCAAGCTCAAGTGTCATATCCACAGAAAGGCTAATAAATGAATGAATGAATGAATGAATGAATAAATAAAAAGACAAACTCTGGTAGAACTTGAGTCCTTGAGCCAGTCTTTCTGGGAAGGTCATGTAGTATGGTCATGCTTTTTGCATAGAGTTGAAAGGGAGCAGAACCTAGGACTCAATCAGCACCCCAACCTTGTTGGAGCCCCCACCTCACCTGTGACCCGGCAGCCGAAGAGCTCCAGCCGGAGGGCGATGCCCGAGTGCCAGGTCTGAGGGCGGATCCTAACGAACCTGGTCAGCAGCGGAGTGTGGAGCTTGTTCAGAACCACCTCAGTTGCATCGTTGTTAGCTTGAAATACCTGTAGTGTAAGATGCAAAACCATCTTATTGAAACCGCTGTTTGTAGCTCAGACACTTGAGCAGTCTTTGAAGGATGATGGGAAAGTTCTGTTGAATTTTCTTTTCCTCAAGCTTAAAAATAATCCTGGGTGTGCTGTTTTGGGATTTTTAAAGAAATATTGTAAAAAAAAATTATTTTCTCACACTGTTCTCACTTGAAAATAATCAGTGGTCTTCCCAGAAACTTTTAGAGGGAAGGAAGATTTTGCCTCTGGGCTGAGAGCAGGTAGAAGAAGGAAAACACTTGAGAAGCTAAGGAAGAGAGAGAAAAGTAGAATATTCATTTAAAATGAAGTAAAAATGTCATCTTTTAGGTCTACCAGACCTCACTCACTAGCTTGAACTTGACACTCTCTCTTCCTTATGTTGCAGGCACCTACGAATATTTGCAGAGTATTTTATAATTGTTGTTTTTGTTAGTTACCTGATGCCCTGCCGCCCATGAGTGGGTGAGATGGTGAGGGGGTACCCTCTACCTACAATGGCCCTATGTCAGTCAACACTTTCTTGGTTCCCTCTGATCTTTGTGGTAGGTCAGGGTTGCAGACAGTCTTTCAGAGTCCTGCTCCAGCTTCCTCTCGCTGTAGTCCTGCCCTGTAATGAAATCCATCCCTGTCCCCATCGGACCAATACGTCTCTTATGGGAGGGAAGGCTTTTTGAAACAGCTTCTGATCCAACATGGTGGGAGCAAGTCCTGGCTTTCCAGATGGCCCAGATCAATAACTGCCATATGGACCTTATGCTTTTTTGTGCTCTCTGTTAAAAAAAAAAAAAGTAACTGGAGCAAAGTATATGTGAGTTTCTCTTGGTTTTCTTGAATAAGGGTAGAAGGAAAAACCAACTAACCAACCATCATTTCTAAATCATACCTGTCATAGCTATAACAACCAAGGGACTCTGTAAATCTGCTTATAGCCAACTCTGCAACCATCAGCAATTTCTTCTGCTTAGGGGAACTAGATGCTTCAGCTCCTGATATTCAGGGCACACCAAGTGTTTGGGGGCACCAACAGGGCTGAGACAAGAGGACTAGGGAAACTGGTATATTTGAAGACTTTTCAGCCAGATGCAACAAAATACCTTTGAGCATAAACAATTATGTCTACCATGTCCCAGGAGGTAGTTATTATTATCTCCACTTCATTGGATAAGAAAACTGAGGCTCAGAGTGCCTGTCTGGATCCAACATCCTTGCCAAGCTTTTGGGCTTTAAGCTTGCACTTTCTTAGATTGACTCATTTCCTCTAACAAACTTGCAGATTTGTGTTAGTGGCTGGGAGTCATGGGGCTCTTAAAGTCTCCAGCCATGGGCTGAATGGAAGTAGGGTCACCGTCCGGTGATGTGTTCCCAGTGTGAGTCTAAACCCCAACTTAGAATGGCTTTGAGTAATGGCAAAGAGCAGCAGAGAAGTCTAGAGCTCATTGACAAAGCAGTCCTCTCTTCCTCATGAACTGTGAACCCCATCATTTAACAACCCTATATTCTGCTTGCTATGGTTAGAAGTTAGAGTGATTTAACAACACACCACTGAAGACACCATACCTTTTGCAAGTAAATGAAGGGGATTATCTTGCTGAAGACAAAAAGGAAGCTGATTTTTGCTGGTCTACCATATTCAGTTTAAACCATGGCTCTGGTGCTAAATCCACCATATCTAGGGGTGCCCCCAGCCCACCCAGCTTGCTGCTCCCTCCCCTCCTCTGGGAAGTCCTCCCACCCAGGTCCTACGGTTGGCAGCAGGGAGCACTGAGGAAGAACCTATTGGTCACTCCTCTCTCCCAGGTTCGATTTTGCTGCTTCCTGTACAGCGATTGCAGGTGAGGAGGAGTAAGAAGAATAAAAGTTAGCAAGGAAAGAAGAGCCCAGGAAATGGAAGGAAAGAGAGTTAGGGCCAGACACCCTGGAGAAGGCCCAAGGGGAGCAGTGCCTGACCCTGCTTCCTTCGTACTGACAAAGGGCTCCACAGCTCTCAAGAAAGGGATGGGGAACTAGATCCAAGGAAAAGAGATTCATCAGTTCTCTGAGAATTCAGCATGAGGCAGAGGCTTTCTGTTTTTGTTTTGTTTTGTTTTGTTTTGTTTTGGCAAGGAAGAAGCAAATGCAGCACTTTGCTTATTTCTGACGGGTGCTGTGAGCAGCGGGGGGCGGGGTGGGGCTCCACTGGCCTGCTCTCTGAAGATGGTGATGGGGACTGTGTGTGTGGCCGCCATCAGGAGACGCTAAGGTGTTCATATTGAGGGAAAAAAGCTTTACTTGCCACGTGAATGCCTAATTGGAAAGTTGAGTGGATCTGAACTTTAACACTGCTGCAAATCCACAGTATACATACCACGCTGGTACTGTTTAGAAACACAGCATGTCTTATGTGTTTTTAATATCCAATTTTATCTTATCTGACCCCTGCATTTCTCAGCCTTGGCAGGCAACACTAAGAGACCTTTTCTTTCCTCCCTCAGTGAGTAAATGATTATGTATTTGGGCCGTCTTTGGGATGGCGGTGTGTGCGTGAGTGTGGCTCATGTGGGCATGGGGGTGCATGCACTCATGTGTATGAGCCGAGGAAGGGGGTCAGTCTTCCCCTGGATATGCATGGTCTCAGGCTCTGGGTGAACCCCTTCATCTCTGCCTGTAGTAGCATCAGTCAGGAAGGGAGGCAAGCACATGGTTTGTGTCCCTTAGGCCATCTACCTGACTGCTCCAATTGAACTTCACTCAGCCCTTTCGTTTTGCCCACTCTTGTCCCATCCTTAAATCAAATGAAGGATCTTTTCAGCTTAGCTTCAAATGACCCTTCACGTTTCCAAGCCTAATTCCTTAACTGTTTGCTTGTCTGCTGTTGACTTTGTGTTCATATCTGCCCTCTATTCTCTGGATGCTGAAGGAACACCATCTTATTTGATTTTTAACACACCTCTCACTCTGAGTGTGGTATAGTGGGAAAAACAACGCAAAAAAAAAAAAAAATCCAAAAAACAAAAGAAAACAACCCCACTACTGAATCAGAAGCCAGGAGCCTAGCTCTGCTGCTAATTAGCTCATAAGTGTGGGCAAATATCTCTGCCTCCCTCGGGCCCCAATTTCCTCCTCTGTTAAATGAGGGGATTGTATGAGTTGATTTGTAAGGTTCTCTCTGGCCCCCTGCTTCTAAACCTTCCTTCACATGAGTTTTTGTGGTTTGAGCTGCTCTCACAGTGTCCACTTTGCAGCAGGGTATTTTAGTTCCCTGTTGTCCCTTACAGCTTAAGTGCCTTTGCAGACAATTGCTGTGGATTGTTTGTACCCTTTGAATAGTGCCCAGAACACATGGGGAGTGCCCTATTCACAGAGCGAGTATACCTTGTTGATGTGTTGGTTCAATAACAGTTCAAATTATTAATAACAAAGAGTAATGAATAACAACGCCTTAGTCCTTACATATTGTCTTTCGCCCAAAGATATCAAAGTGCAATTTATGAAAATCCATTTTTAATGAAATATTAAGCAGTTTCTATTTATCCTGACCCAATGGGTTTACAAGGTCTCTATTTTTCTCCCTGCATCTCCCCTATTTATAGCTAGTAAATGCTATCATATATTATACATCTTTATGACTTTCTCAATGCTTCTGTGGTTTTAGAATCACCCTTCATATGTTTTCTGATCAAATTCCCTGAGATGGCTTCTTGGCTTCCAGTCTAGGCATTGCAAGGTAAGGGGTTGTGTGCATGGGAAATGACGCCAGGAAATTGGTTTTATTCCCTATCCCTTGACGACTCACTGAATCACTACAGGCAAATCAATAAACCTTAGATATCTTGGTTTCTCCTTCAGAAAAATAAAGTCGATAACAGGCTTGCAGATAGACACTTATGTGTACCGGCCCTACCTCCAAAACCTGCACAACACCCAGGACAGATGTTGTGTGGAAGTCAAGTAACAATTATTTGTCACAAGTAACAAATGGGTCTTTGCAGAGGTGGGAGAGTTCAAGTTCTAAAAGCCACGACTACTCCTAAGTCCTACCTTGAGGCCAACAACTTTCAGACCATAACTTTGCAGTGAGGTAGCCACAACGCTGAGAAAAATCAGTGTGTTGCCTTGTATGTTATACTCAGGTAGGCATGTATCAAACAGAATGATTGAATGTTAACATCTGCTTTAGAAGCTGGATGTCACAGAGGACATACATTTTACATTTATTTTAATTAATTAATTAATTAATTAATTAATTTATTTTTGAGATGGAGTCTTGCTCTGTTGCCCAGGCTAGAGTGCAGTGGCACAATCTTGGCTCACTGCAACTTCCGCCTCCCAGGTTCAAGCAATTCTCCTGTCTCAGCCTCCCGAATAGCTGAGATTACAGGCACGTGCCACCATGCCTGGCTAATTTTTGTATTTTTAGCAGAGACAAGGTTTCATCATGTTGGCCAGGCTGGTCTCAAACTCTTGAAATCAAGTGATCCACTTGCCTCGGCCTCCCAAAGTGCTGGGATTACAGGTGTGAGTCACAGCACCTGGCCCATTTTTTATTAATTTTAAAAGAAAAATCTTAGTATGGTTGTTTACTACCCAAAAGAAAATCACAAGTGTGATCAAGGTGACCCCAGCTTTCTGATGATAGTGTGGACTATGTCACAATTATTAAAAATATGTGTGTGCGTGTATAAAAAGAAGCTATGTTGAACATAAAGATTTCTTCAAGTGCATCTCTGCAAACCAAATTTAAAAAGCAATTCATGGCACAAAGTGGTCTGGATAATCCATTTGGTGCCTCTCTGAATTCTGAATATCATCCAGCATTTTTCAATTGATTCTTGAGACCTTTGGTTTCTTTTCGGTAGCACAGAACCTGAAAACCATCAGCGTTTCCTGGATTTTCTGATTTGCACCTCTAGGGAATGGGGGACCTGCCAATTAAATCGGCTGCTATCCAACATCCCAGTTTGGTTGTTATCTACACCCCCAGGAAAAGAAAATCAGTGCATTTTGACCATGCCTGTGAGTTCACATGGCATGGACAACATAATTCAATGTAATATACATATATGTAAAATCTAGTAAGAAACATCTAGTCAGAACGCATCGCTGATAGTTTCCGAGGCTATCTTTTCTCTTTTCACCCCATTTCTACCTCTTCTTTGCTGACCCCTCTCTTAAGTTATCTTTGAAGAACACGCAGTGACTGGCATAGCTGAGGACAGTGAGCTTTGCGGCCTGCCTACCTTCTAGGCCTCTAGGCAGAGGGATTTTCTGCCCAGCCTAAAGCCTTTTCCTATGTACCATTAATCTTTGCGATCAATGCCGAAGTGCCCAGGACAGTGTAGATGCTACCTGTCATCATGCCTCCCTCTGGGGTCTAAGAGGAAGATTCTATCCAAGTCTTTGAGCTCCTTGGAGGGGAGACACAGCTGACTGTTTCACCCTTCCCAAACGAGGTGGGCCCTTTGGCAGACAAACAGTCTCTCCTTATGTGCACCACCTCTCATCGCTTCAGCATTCAGCCAGCTCACTCCCATCTCTTTATTACCTATGGTGCGACCTACTGTTTACTTCTATTTTGCTGTAAATATCTGAAGTCAGCCAGCTCCAGGGACTGCAAAGAAAGCAGGGAAATTTTTCAAAGACAGCACAGTGCTGGAGCCCTGAGGAAGACATTGTGCATGAGATGTTCTTCTTCTTTTGTAAAATAAATATTTCTCTCCACTAATAAATGTTTCATTGGCTCCAAAGTTCTCCCTTTCAATTTACTTGGCACAGATACTCAAGGAGGAGGAAAACAAAGCAGGCAGAAGAGAAAAGTGGCAGGAACGCAGGGCAGAGGCTGGGGGAAACCAGAAGCATGTTTTAAAAACTAGTCTCAGAAACAAATGTGCTGACTCATCCACTCACCCTGACTGCAGATCTGTGTCTGTCCCCCTCTCCCACCCCCTTCCCTTGCATTTGCTCTAAAACCTACCATTGGGTCTACACACACAAAAAAATTGCTAGTCAATGAATGCCATCCTGTTTAATTTGTTGCACCAAACAGGCAAGTGAGGGGAGGGAACTGTTGCACTGGGGGGGAAATGATATAAAGGCAAGGGGCTTTGCTTGTTGTTTGTGAATCATGGTCCTGATCTTTCTCCTTTAAAACTCCCCTTTAAAGACAATTTAAAAATGTGTTTTAAAGCTTCTTTGATTCTAGTGGATATGGGAACTCAGCCAGATATAGAGTCAGAGGCGTGTGTGTGTGTGCGTGTGTATACATTTTATATATATATATATATATAAAAGAGAGAGAGAAAGATTAAGAGAAGGTAGGAATACCAGTAGGCAAAGAAGCTCTCTAACAACCAAATGCACATTTTGAACTCTGATGACCTCTGCTCTCATCCTCCTTCACTTTCGGGCTGTTTTTGTCATCAGGCAGCTTTCCTACAGGAAGGAGGAGCTAGAGGCGCTAGAGGCGCAGGGGCGGCTGCATTCTGGGGGGCGGGGGATGTGCGCATCCCCATCTGTGTGGGCCTGCGGGGCCGCTAGATTTACTGCGGGATTATGTTACCCCATCGAGACGCTGAGCCCTGGAACACAGCATACTAACAGGATTAGGGTTTCAGGATTTGAGACAGGAACGTATCAGGGAGGAGCGGGGAGGAGGGCAGTGCAGGGATGGGCTGGAGAAGAGTGGGGTGTGGGGGAAGAGCACAGGATCAGAGCAATGAGCAGGCTTGCGGGGGGTGGGGGGCGGGTAAGGTAATGGCCAATGTCCTCCTAGGAAGATGGAAGGAGAAACTAGGACATTCTAGGACATTCTAGCTGGGCGGGGTGAACCCTCCACCCCTGGAAACTTGCTAACACAGATGTTTGGATTTTTTTTTTTAAGGAGACACCTTTAACTCCCAGGTGGGCAGACTGAGGGAGCAGGGAGTGAGGATCCAAAGGCCTCTGCCATCTGCTTGCCTTTTCCAGTAGAGGCTCTGCAAACCACAGAGCAGGGACAAGGTGACAACAGAGAGCGGGACAATCTACCAGGTGAGACCTTCACTCCAGTGCTCATCTACATTAGTTGGTGTTGGGGCAAGGAACGTGATTCCTCAGCCCTAGCAAAATCACGGCATCCTTCCACACCCCCTCCGTGTGCTCCTTGTCACTGGCCTCTGTGCACAGTGGGGGCCTGGGAGTTTAACATCAAGGTTATCAGCGCCAGGGAGGCGCGCCTTAGCTCCTGGAGACAGTTCAGCACCCACGGGAGCTGGGTGATGCTGGCCACGGGAGCCTGATAGAGAAAAGGTTCAAGCTTTTGTATAATGAAATTTTCCCTGGAGCTTCCTAAGTGGAGAGGCGAAAGGTCTGAGCTCATCCCATGGCAAATGGATAAGGGACAAACTTAATTACCTAGGGCACTGGATTCTTCTCAGTTATAATTGAGGGGGTCGGATACACTGAGGGACTTGAACTTGGAAGGGGTATCAGCCCCCCTCAGAGCACACACAACCATGGCTAGATGATGCTGTTCTATCCATGACTTCTGAAGGCTGGTGTCCATTACAGTGGGAGGCACTGTCCTAATCTCACATGCAACAAACAAAATTACTACCACAAAAGGAATAAGGGGAAGCTCATCATCTGCCAGGAGGTTTAAAAAAAAATTTTATTTTTTGAAAATTCAAATGATCAAGTGGAGCCATCACTGCATCCCTAACAGAACAATGAGGTTAGGAAGGATAACATTTATCTGAGGCAGCTCAACGCAGGCCCCATCAGATTCAGGGAAAAGTCTGGATGACTTATTGTGGTCCATTCCAGGCCTATGATTTTAAAAGAGGCCCATAAATATCCCATGGGGCCTTCTTACTTTTTAAATTGATAACTTGCTTCTGCTCAAGAAGAGCTTTGTGGGTCTACTACATTAATTATATCCGCGGAGAGCCTTCCATCTACAGATCTCAAGGTACATTGCCGATAGCAGCTGCTGCGCCATTCCATTTGGACTGGGTGGAAACACTGAGATGTGGAGCCACTAAGAGACGTTTCCAAGGTCACACAGTGCACTGTTTAAGAAGATCTGAAAATAGACGTCACGTGCTTCTAGCTGTTAGCCAACTGATTTGGGGGTTTGGTTTTCTGATGCCATACTTTCTCTCCTCCCAAGTCTCTGATTTAAAAATGATTTGTTTTAATTTAGAAAATAAGTACAGGACAGGAGATTTTTGAAGTGGAGTGTTTGTTTGTTTTGAAGGGATGTGGCCAAATCAAACAAACGGCAACTCCTTTCAGCTCCCCATCCTCATGATTCTGTGGTGGAGCCCAGCTCCACAACGATGAGCCTAGTGGGTTACGCCATGTACGAGCTCGTCCTACATGCAGAACGTCACTGGAGGGGAGGCTCTCCAGGACAATGTGCACCTCTCAGCCCTTACACTGCACATTTAGGAAGACAGTTTCCCTCTGGATGCAAGGTGAAGAGTAAGGCCTAGGTCAGATCGTGGAGAGCACCAGCCTAGACATCCAAGTCTGGTGACCAGGCGCTGTCCACGGAGGCTCCACAGCTTCCCAGTCCCTGCAGCAAGGCACTTAGTCTCTCAGAGCTCCAATTCCACAGTTGTGAAACACTGTGAAACTCTCTAGTGACTAAGCTGGTGCCTGAGGATTTTCTGAGTCCCTCGGAGGTCATCCTTACATTCATGTGATGAGCTCATTGCATTCCTTCCACTCCTTATGGGTAATTCTGAAAACTCTTGGACCCAAGTCTTACCTCATCTCTATCTTCACCCATCCAGCCTCAGTCTGGCCAAATGCATGTGTTTGGCACCCCACAGACTTTCTCTTTTAGCCCATATTTCTTCCAAATACATCAGAATAGCCCAGAAACACTGTGACTAAGTACCAGAGCTAGGTCAACAAGGGAGATGCCAATGTTTACCAAATGAGGGGGAACTGAAGATAAGGGCTTTTGCCTAGACAAATAAGGGCAATAGTCTGTCTCCCCTGTCCTGTCACCAGCTGTGGTTCCATTCCTCAGGCACAGGCCTATCCCCCAGTTCAGACTCATGGAACCAGCATCTCAGGAGAGCAGGACTTCAACCAAGACCTTGTGCTTCTGAGCTCTTCCCATTGCTCTCCATGTGCCCCTCTTGGTATGTATGTACATAATTGTGCCTGTAATTATGTACACATACATGAACCTTCCACTGTTGTATTAACAATGCCATGTCTACATCTGCAGTGTTACTAATATAGCTGGGGAAACCAAAAGCAGTAGTTTCTGCTTGTGGTTTCTGAAGAAATGTATGCAAAGCAATTTGTATAATCTAAGGGAGCACGTGGGTTGGATATGGGTTCCATCAGGCAGATGAGCTCTCTGCCTTGTGGTTATGCCATAAATATACATAAGGCAGGCCCACCCTATGTGAGAATCATACGTTCCATATTTATGGCATGTGGAATTGGATAAAAATTTGGGATGTGCTGTGCATGTGGCCTCTGTAACCAGGCAGCATTTTGCCAGAAGGAGCCTTGCAATACCCCAGCAACAGTGTGACCGACCACTTTCTCAGAGGCGACCTCATGATAACCTGTTAGATGGGAAGAGACCAAGAAAAGGCTGCTCCCTGACTTGGGGAGGCTGGGAAAGAGTTCCTGAGTCTTCCTCACTCCCTGGCAGCAAGAAGGAAGGCATTCTTTCAGAGGCCTAGGCCTTGCCTCAGCCCAGCGTGGTCCACGTTGTAAACAGTGTTTTGCAAAGACATAGTGCAGCCATCCCCCACTACCTTGAACGCTCATTAATCTTGTTTTTCTCTGACTTCCCAAATTCCCAGGTCTTTGGTATGCTGCATTGGTGTTGACAGTGACCAGGGAGTTGAAATCGAGTTCCCACATTTCTGTCCCGAATGTCACAATCCCTTCGTCCCTCCCTGCACATTGGGAAGGCATTTGCAAACCATCCCTCTGCACTGCCCAGCAGAGCAGGCGGCTGCCTTCATCTCTGATTTGCTTTTCTGCTAAGTCCTGTTGTCTGAATTTCACTTTCAAGCCCACCACTTAGCACCAGTTAGCTTGGCACAGTGCCTACCATCCAGCGGCTACAAAGAAACTCAGTGGTGGCACTCGGCGTGGACGAAGCCTCTTCCTCCACTGCCCCCGAGTCCCCTCCCCACCCCTCGCCTCCCTCCATGGC
The DNA here is from genome assembly GCA_963573385.1 of Cacajao melanocephalus. Classification (NCBI taxonomy): domain Eukaryota; kingdom Metazoa; phylum Chordata; class Mammalia; order Primates; family Pitheciidae; genus Cacajao; species Cacajao melanocephalus. The sequence continues at coordinate 28,232 of CAUYLG010015373.1, forward strand.
ATCAAATCAAACTGCGGCAGACTTGACAAATCTATTTGGCACGGTTCACTCAACTATTTCAACCTCAACAGCCCATAGAGCTGCACTGACGCACCGTGAATGGGGCGGAATCTGCACATTAAATACAGATACCTGAGCGGAAGATTGCTAGTGAAGGGGCAGCTGAGACCATCCTTGCAGGAGAGACAAGGAAAGCCCCCTGGGCACCCACCACACCCACAGTGGGGCGAGGGAGCTTGGAGAGTGGGGCAATGCCTAATTGGCAGGCTCTCCATTTTCCTGCCTCCTTCTAAGTACACAGAGGATGAATTTCTAATGGGGAAGAGAAAGGGCTTTTCCTCTGCCCCAACTCTGTTTATTTGGGCAGGACTAATTCAGTAAAACAAAAACAAAAACAAAAAAACTCTCAAGTTACCCCTTGGCTCTTGGGGAAAGAAATCTAGCCAAGTGGGGAAAGAGGAGGCAAAAGACAGAGAATGTATCCACTATGAAAAAGCTGAGAAAAATAATTCTGAAGACCACAAAGCTAAATTCAATTTTCAGGAATATCTTCCCTGAAGAATGAATACCAGGGATAAAGCCAGGGAGGACAGCATTCTATGAAAATGTGCAGTGCTAAGGCCTTTCCGAAAGCAGATTTCCTACAAATGATGTTTTAAATAGCATCATGGTCCATCTGCATGCTTTTAAAACAGCTTATGCTACAGTATCCCTCCGGCCTGGCTGCTTAGTCATTACGCCTGGACAGGGAGACAATCAGGTGAGTCTTGCTTCTCTCCCCGGGGACCACCCCTGCCCGGCTTCTGGCCCTCATCTGATAGCTGAGTTTCCGAAATCTAACAGTTTATAAATGAAAAGGGTGGAGTGGAACCAGGTTTCAGCCCCCAAGCTCCTGGCACCCAGTGCCAATTCAGGCTGGCCATTCCCAACTGATGCTTGGCAAGTCTTCCTGAAACCAAGTCAGTGGGAAACCAGACCTGGCCCAGCACATCTTTTCACTTGCTAAGTACCTTATTTTCTTTATTGGGGAAATTGGGCAATCGTGTGTGTGCATGTGAGATACCTGGTAATATCCAGAAGCCATGGTTTTCAGATGAGTGGTACGCCGTTACTATGGCAATTTCAATTTTAAAAAAAAATCTACTTTCCCCGTTTCCCAAGTGAAACTGTCAACATTATAGTTGAGGATTTTCTGGGTCTAAGGTTTCCAGCTGCACCAGCCAGAGCAAGCTGCCTTGGGGCAATGACAGGAGCTGAGTAAGATTCCCTATGGAAAAGATCTTTGGCCTCCCCAGGCTTGGCCACATGTGCCCCATTTTGAAAAATCACACCCTGGCAGACCAGGGCCTGGTGGAACTGTAACGCTGCAGGAGAGACCGTCTTCCTCCCTCCCCACCTCCCTTTTAGGGGAGGAGAATCAGCCTCTGGGAATCCCCCAGACATCACACTCTCCTTCCAGACCTCTGCACCAGGTCCTGCTTTGCAGGGGGCACCGTGCCCTATGCTCCCATCACACATCCCAATCCCACTCTCACAAGGCCCTGGCTGTTTGCAATAAGCCCCCATGTGCTGAGTGTGCTGTGTATATACACATATAGCCAGCACACCGCCCGTGCCAGCTGCAGACCCAGAATGTCATGTGTCTTAAGAAAGTGGAGTGCCAGACATTCATCCATATGTATACAACAAAAGCCCTGCATCACCCACACAGACCACACCTCCAGGCGCTGCAGACGCGGGAGGCACCAGCAAAGAGAATTCAATGCTTCGCCGCTAAGCATGATTGCCATTTCAGAGCCCATCCCCAACAAACTGAATTTCTCCTCATTATTCATTGTCCTTTTTCTTCTCTGGGACATTGTGATTCTCTCTCAGGATTTGTGCCCTTTCATTTCCAGAGCTCGGTAACTCCTGAACTGTAGTATCATGTGGTTTTGTGATTGTTAACCCAGCATGTGGAAAAGACTCAGGCCATAAATGTTCAGTGAATCCTGTGTGGGGAGAAGCGGACTGGGGACGCATTTTCTCCTTCATTTGAAGTCAGAGAACACTGCAAGCTCTTTCTCTCTCTGCTGTGCAACATGCAACAGCAACCAGGCTGCCGGAGAAATGGTGTTTTCCAATCGCTTTAGCCTAAGAGAGAAGATTTTCAGGGCCAGTGCGACCCTTGCCTCCATCAATTATCTGAGCCTCACTAGACAAGGCTTTCTCTCCTGTAGGGGGTTGCTTTAAAGCTCTCCTGATCCCATCCCTCCAGCCCTGGTTCAATGTGCCTTTAAGGTAGGATCATGGATTTACCTTGTGGTTTTTGCCATGCCGGTACACCATCCAGTCCTCACCATTAGTGCTGACTTCCAGCTTGTAGGATTTGACGTAGTAGCCGTTCTTTGTTTCCCTGGAAATCGCTCCCTGTGTTGCAATGGCCGTGAGCATGGTTAAAAAGCGCAGGTCCACCTGGGGAAGAGAGGGCAGGAGTAAGAGACCACCATTCCCAACACAGGGCAGTGTCTTGTTTTTTTCTAAAGGACACCATCATTAGACTTTACTCCCAACCTGTATCTGTGATTCATTGAGACGTACTTGTAATTAGTATCAGTTTGCAATTCCATTGGACAATTAAACTCGCATTATCTGACACTAAATCAGACTCCTTGAAAAGTTAGGTTGTCTTTGATCTCTCTTTTGCAAATATGAATTGACAATACTCAGTTTTTCTTAACCATTGAACATCTAGCACTATAATCCCTTCTTACTAAACGATGGCCTGCCTTGAACAGTGGAAGCAGATGCTGCTTTAAAGAAACGAGGCTGAATCTACTCCCGTCCACTCCTGTCCAGTTCAATCCAATTCACTTATAATGCCCTAGTTGCAAAAGTCATACTCATAGCAGCATCCCCTCCCCACACCCCGTCGCTCCATTGTGTATTAGTTTCTCAGGTCACTAAGGGATCAAAGGGCATGTAGAGTCTGCCCAAGCAATTAGGCTTATGCACCAAGGCCTGACCTTTCGCTCTGTAAGGAGGATGGCCAACATTTTAAGGTACTTCCCCTCCCACAATGCCAAACCCATTTGGAAATTGCTGGATGTCATTCCTTTGCTGGCCACGGTGTTTCTTAATGGCAATCTCCATGTGACCAAAATGTAGCTAATCACACACTGGCTAAATTCAATTCTGTAAGCACTTATTGGTGACCTACAATGTGCTCAGCATTACTAAACATTCAAGTAAGTAAACAGTGCTGTCTACACATATGAGAACAGGTGGATGGCAACAGGAGAAAGTATATGATTAAGGTCAAAGATATGGGATGCCAATTATAAAGAACTTTCTGGAAGCTTTGCAGGCTGAGAGGAGATGGATTTTTGGAGAGGCAGCGAGGAGAGACAGTGACAAATGGCCCCAGGGCTTGCTGTTAGAACTTCTGTGGACTCTCTGGAGTTTCTAAGTGGTCTCTCTCCCTTTCCTGTTGTCTGCTTTGCAACATCCTTCTTAGAGCAGAGGTCACCGTGTCACATCAGAGCTAGGACAGGCTTGTCAGTGGGTCACAAGGCTGTCTTACGTGTGTCATAAAAGCAGTCACTGCTCTAGTGTGGAACTAGTAGCTTGTTTCCCCCTGTTTACTTCTTCCCAGGGGATGAGAATTGGAGCAGTGTGCAGTACGGGAAGATTACTTAACATGAGCTGTGAGTTTTATTCAGAATAAAGCAAACAGTGGTCTAAAGAGATGCTGCCGAGCATCTGGGCGCCTTGAGTTCCGTTCCTGGTAGTGACATTTTCCCATGTGTTCTTCTGATAGCTCTGTGCAAAACCTTCCTGGCAGGGCTCTCTCCAAATAGCAAAGATCATGAGAAGCTGTCACGCGCAGCTAGCACCTCAACAAACCTGCCCTTAGGAGAATGCCCCCCATGTCTCTGATGCCACCCTGTGCCAAGAATGAGGAGGCTCTGAACTGCTTATAAAACATTCTTTGGATGTCTATAGTGACAGGGCAAACAGCATCGTGGCTGAACAACTTCTCCCAGGCCCAGTAATCTCTACAAGGGCAGAGGCAGTCTCCCTCTCATCAATGCCGGCATGTAACCCAGTGCTTGGCATACACATCTGTTTGGATGAATGAATGAATGGAGTTCTCAGGTATGCTGTGTTTATTTTCTTTGTGTCCTCTGTCCACTGAATTTGAGGAGCTACCTCCTGCCCCAGCAATACATACACACTCTGCACATCCTCTGGTAACTGCTCAGGTACCTGCAGATACTCCTTGTTGGAATCCAAGTTGGGGGTCCAGCCATTGTCATTACCATGGAGCCGGCTTTGTTGAGGGGTCCACCTCCCATCAGAGTAGGTAGATGAGGCACTGATCTGTTCATTAGCAATCCGGCCAGACTCCATGCCCAGAGGGACATTGCACTGAAAGTCTGGGGAAAGGAGATGGTCAAATGAAGAGTTAGGCCTTCCAACCCAATACCCTGGGATCCCCCAGATGCTGCCTCCCTTCTAGGGACAAGTCCTTGCAGGCACTTCCTCATTTAACAGAGCCCAATTTTAAAAACAACTACACCAAGTCATGGAGCTTGACAACCCCTCTAGGTCTGAAAGAAACTAAATTGGACCTAAAAGAAATCAGGCTAAGAATAAATAAGAGAATCGTCATACAAATTAAAAACACAATCTAAAGCACAAGAACTGTTACTGCTGCAGGCTACAGATGCCAGATGCACCATTACTGCAATACAGGTAAATATGAGATAGACCTGTGGTGATTTGGGTGAGCTGATACATCGTGGGAAGCCTGCTTTATTAATAAACACCCAGGAGGCACTTTTGCTTCTTTCTTTTTTTCACTCAACTGTCTTGTGAGTTCTGGCACAGAAGACAGACATTACAAAGCGTAAATACCTGTCTTTGAGAGAGAGCTCTCCATGAGCACATGCATGTCACTCTCTATTCCCCTGCACCAACTGTCTGGACAAATAGACCCAGAAGTCGCTTACTCTGGCCTTGTGCTGTCAGCTGCATTGCTGTCCTTCCATGAATGCCATGAACACTGATCAATATATGTGTATCCATGTGTCTAAGATGGGCCAGCAATCCTTATCAGGTATCAACCTATTCTTTTTTTTTTTTTGAAACAGAGTTTTGCTCTGTTGCCCAGGCTGCAGTGCAATGGCATGATCTCAGCTCACTGCAACCTCCACCTCCTGGGTTCAAGCGATTCTCATGCCTCAGTCTCCTGAGTAGCTGGGATTATAGGCACCCACCACTATGCCTGGCTAATTTTTTCATTTTTAGTAGAGATGGGGTTTCACCATGTTGGTCAGGCTGATCTCAAACTCCTGACCTCAGGGGATCCGTCCGCCTCAGCCTCCGAAAGTGCTGGGATTACAGGCGTGAGCCACTTCTCTCAGCCAGGTATCAACCTATTCTTTACTCTGTGACTGCACTAGCCATTCACAGCACCTGGTGCAATTTGCCATGCTGTTTCTTTGTCACTCAATCTTCAGAATCTCTTTGATGAAAATGCAAATGCAAAACCCAGCAACCTTCCTGCAGGCCAGGCTGCTGTGTCCGTAGTTATATATATGGTGAATTGTCTGTAATCAGTGCAGGATTTTCACAGCTCAAATCATTTTTAAAACTGCTTCTTTAGTCTTTAAAGTTATCATTTGGGGCTGGGCATGGTGGCTCATGCTTATAACCCCAGGATTTGGGGAGGCCGAGGCAGGCAGATCATTTGAGGCCAGGAGTTTGAGACCAGCTTGCCCAACATGGCAAAACCCCACCTCTGCTAAAAATACAAAAATTAGCCAGGCATGGTGGTGCATGCCTGTAGTTCCAGCTACTCAGGAGGCTGAGACACAAGAATTGCTTAAACCTGGGAGGTAGAGGTTGCAGTGAGCTGAGTTCGTGCCACTCTACTCCAGCCTGGGCGACAGAGAGAGAGATTCCGTTTTAAAAAAAAAAAAAGTTATTGTTTGGGTTTCTAAGTAGAAATGGCAGCACATTTAAAACACGTGTCCAAGAGCTGCTGATTTGAAGATGTTACTCAGTGCTGAGGGATAGATGGCTTAGACCATAAGTCCCACAGCATGTGCAATCAGAGTGACAGTTTTTAATTCCTGGCTCAGTGCCTGGCACATAGTAGCAGCTCCACAAACTATCTTTGGTGGAAGTGTGAAAGTCCAGGCAGTTGTACCAGTCTTGCCAGGAAAACGTTACCCAGCCCCAGAGGTGGATAATGTAAAAAAATGGTTCAGTTTTGTGATAGTGCCCCCTGAGATTTTGAGAGGGAAAAAATGGCCACAGACTAAAAAAAGTTAGCACAGGAGGGACCATGTATAGATCATCCTAACTAACCTCTCTTTCATGGTCCCGTGACTTTCATTGAAAATAACGAATTCTTGGTACACACACACACACACACAGACACATATTTTAAAGAAATAAGCACCCAGATTGACATGTGTTCTTTTCTCATCAACCTCTTCCTGGCAAGAGGATGTGGGCACCTCTAAACTCGGATGCCACCATAAACTCCATAAAGTTCCCATCTCCTCTCTCATAGAGGCCAGCCTCCCTTCACCTGTGCACCCTCACAGCCCTGATGGAAGGACAGGACAGAGGTTCCCAACCGGCCAACTCACTCTCTAGTGGTTCTTGATGGACCAGGTAGTAACGCGCAGAGAAGCCATCCCTGGCCACTGCCATGTCCGTGTGAAAAGTCAGGGAGAGGATCCCCGTCGATGAACGAAGTTCAGAGGGTATTTTGGCCCCACAGTACTTGCCAATCAGGGGACCAACTGGACATTCAAGACAAAGAGAAGTCAGTGGAAATGAAAATGTCAAACTTGGTTTTCGCTCTATTTTCCCTTCCCATCATTGCGTATTATTCGGTGGACCATCACTTTGTTCACCTTGCCATAAAAACCAAAGATATGTTTTAAGAATAATGGCTAACATTTTTCTTGCACATTAAAAAGCACTTTCACTTTTTAATTAAAAAGGTACAGACCCCCTTCACTGGCTTCTTTCTGTTCTCAGTGCCCTGGAAGATGAGCTGGAAGGGTATCATTACAATGTCTGTTCTATAGAGGAAGTAATTGAAGTTTGGAGAGCTCATGAGATTTCCTTATTCATACTGCTAGGAAATAGCAGAGCTGGGCCTCCAAACCAAGTTTTCTGACTCAATATTGTGCTTTAACCAGGAAATAAAATTGTTCTTCTTGTTTAGGCATCAGGTCTCCTTTATGTTGGAAAATGCTTAGAATGACTGCAAAAGTGAAAGGTTTGTTCCTCTCCGATACTGATTAGACCCAAGATCTATGTTGGTCTTCACCTGAGGACTGGTTGCTCTTGGCCTTGGGTGATGTACCTTTTCAATATTTATGACTATATTAATAATAATTTTAAAATTATGGCAGTAATAATGATGATGATAGCAGCTAACTTTACACAGATAAGACACAGATAGGGTAAGTAACTTGTCCAAGGTTGCACAGCTGGTGAATAGCAGAGCCCAGCCAGTCTGGCTCTGGAGTCCCTCTGTTTGGTCATAAGGGTTAGCCACTGAGCAACTTTCTATCCTGACAACTTGGAGTAGAAATGAACACTATCTATAAGTTTTCTCATCCTTTCCAAGTAGTTATTTAGTCTCCTATCCTTTTCTAAAGAAATATTTCCAAGAAAGTAGACTGCCTTCATGTAATTTCTCTCAAGCTATCCTCGGTGAAGGAGAAGAGAAAGTCCTCATGGGTCATGTAGGAACTCATAGGAGCTTTGAAGTCTTTGTTCTTCCTCTTTATCATCACTAAAGCAATTAACAGGCAAAGGCCAAGCTACTGAGGAATGCCTCATGACATCACTCACCATGTGGAATGCCATCCCAGATGTCCAGCCAGTCGTACTTGCAGTCCCCCTCTCCCACCTGCAAAGGGTCATGCTCCAGGTCAAAGAGCAGGAACTGCAGGATGATCTCCATCTTGGGTTTGGCCAGGATGGTAAAGGTGCAGTCCACGTTGTGCGGATACTTGTCAGGAAACCCAGGGGATTCGATGGTTCCATTGGGGCTTGTGAAGTTTTTTGAGCAATCTTCAGAGCCTGTGTGTAAAAGAGAACTGGAGCACTAAGAAGAAGATGCCTTTCCTAGCTGCCTCTGTCACATAGGTTATTTAAATATTTGGGCCCAAATCCCCCTACTCTTGAGGTTTTTGTTGCCACTGGAGTGGTCCTTGAAGCAGTACACTCTTCACAGGCATGTTTCAACCCCTCAGAAATTAGGGAGGCACAGCTGGCTTGCTCTGCATATTAGAGTGAGAGCAGCAATTGAGGAATTGGGGAGTGGAGTGGGGGTAGAGAGAAGTGTGTGTGTGTGTGTGTGTGTGTGTGTGTGTGTGTGTGTATGAGAGAGAAGGAGGGGGGGGATTCTCTTGAAAAGAGGAACAGAGTCTTCTTTCTCAATTACTCAGCTGCTCGCTCCAGAAATGTAAGTTATTTCAATCCTTAAGGAAGGCTTGCTGATTGCCAGCAGGGAAAACAATGTTACCCCTTATTTATTGCTGACCTCAACACTAGCCCCTATTGTCCCACAGCCAACTAAGTGCCCCCTTCTCCTTCCAAGATCCAAGGTGCCTCAGGGGAGGGGCAAAGGGGAGCTTGGGTCTCATTCATGTCATGACTATATTAAAACGAGCTGCTCTGTAGTGGTCAGACAATTAACAATCGACGTTTTTAGCTGGTGGATCACAGCAGGCCGTTGGGGATGTTAAAGGCCGCTCCAGCAACAAGTTTGGAAAAATGCAGCAGTGCATTGACATTTGGAAGGCTTCTGGCTCCTTTGTGGTGTGGATGGCCTTGTTTCTCTCCTGAGCTCCTGTGTCTGCTTTCTTGGGACGCATGGAAGCATCCTGATTAAATGCGGCACACATTTGCATCCTGGTGCAAGCTTGGATGGCAGCAGGAGCAGGAACAGGAGCTCCTAAGAGGATTACAGCCACCCTGTCTCTTAATGCCTGTAGGTGGAGTCATATTAAAAGGGCTCTTGTACTTAAACCCAGCCACCATTTGCCAGGGCAGCACCACAGATGGGTCCCAGGAGCACTGAGGCCCAGACCCATGGACCAACGGAGCACGAGCTCATACACATTCATGCAATGAATGAAAATGCTGGACAATCAGAATTGATTTCACTCATTATGTTCTGATTTTAAAATTAGAAAAGGAGGCAAGATGTTTGAGGAGGATAATAGACACTCTAAGCATACAAAAAAAAACACAAACAAACAGAAATATTCAATAAACTAGGTGTTTACTGGCAGGAAGTGTCCTCTGGGGCTCACACTGAAATATAACTAGGTGGTGTCAATACGCTGATCTTAGCCTGCAGCAATGTCTTTATCCACAGCTCCTGTAGGAGGCCTCTCTTTGAGTCTCTTTATTGATGACAGCTTTCTGAAAAGAGGCAAATGTCTGATTTGGAAGGAGTGCCATGCAAATAAGTGGGGATGGAGGACTTGCAACTTTCTTTAGCACCAGACAGAAAATTTCAGTATCTCCTACCTATCCATCCATCACTTCCTACTTTCCACCTTGTGCTGTGCCTTGGCAGGGTGGGAACTAGGAACACACGTGGGTAAGGACTAACATTTGCATGGGTTCTGTGGAGGCTCTAAGCAGCAACTCTCAGAGGCTCTGCACCCCATCATTCATATGCATGGCAGCAGCAGGGCAGGCCCAGAGTTTTCAATGGGCAGCTAGTCCTGGAGGGATAAGCTGGGGCTGCCTCCCCCAGCTTTGTTTACGATTGGGCTTCAGACTCCTGAGGGCCTCCTCAATGGCCCGGGATGAGGCAATTCAGCAAAGCCAAGCCAGCTGGCAGGTCTTCAGGGGGCCAAGAGGAATTTTGAAAAGGTTAGAGTTTATGGCTGCTGTGCAGCATTCTTCATGTGGGCCACTCAGCTGAGCCTCACACATAGTTGGGAGGAAATTAACTCTCTATTCACTTCTTGCTTGAGAGCTAGAAAGAGCATCCTAACATGCTGTCTTAGAGCTTGCTTTATTGTCATTCCCTTAGAAGGCAAGGGAAATCTCCACCCCCTGGGAGTGGGAAATTTTCTGGCAGAATCTTTCTTTGGTCCCTGTCATTGGTGGGGCATGAGTGCTTCCACGATGGACATCTAGTGAATCTAAGAGAGGCTTGGAGAATGTGACATTCTAAAGTATCCATAGTTCCCGGGGTCCTGAGCTCCTGCATTTGACTGAAAAGAAAATTTCAACCTTAGGTACTTAAAGCAGAAAAAATAAAAAGCATTTCTGATATATGGCTATAAATGGGTATATCCTTTGGCTTATTTTGAAGGAGGTGGGAAAACTTTTGTCCAGTTTTATCTATTTTTATGCAGAAAAATCAAACCTGTCTCTTAACATCACGCATTCATCTCTAATCACACCATCTCACTGTTAGCAGCATTACAAAAGCAGCTGGATAGCAAATGCCAAGAAGAGATCTCAGAAAAGGAGACAGAAGCTGACTCTTGCAGACATCTGCCTAATCCAAGATCCTTTTCTGAGATGTATTAAAAGGTTTAAAGGTTAAAAGAAGAACTCAAGTCAACAAATACTCAAGCCCACTCAATGTTAAGATTGTCCACAGAAGCTGGGGGATTTGAGTTGCAGTGAATGATTTCATATGAAAGGACTCTGCTATGAAAAATGCCTACTCTGTTTTTCTGCTGTGAATTTTGCAATAACTCTGCAAGTAGAAGAATCTGCAGGTATCAAGACATTTAAAACACGGTGGATTTACCTGGAGCTGAGTTTGCCTTCACCACAGAAGGTGAACTCAGTTCCTAAATTCAGGAAGTAGAGGCAGTAGGCACTCAGGGTTTTCTCTACCTCTGTGAATGACCCCAGAAATTTCAGTTTCTAAAGTGTCATGGGCAAACAGGAAAGAAAACCTGATCTTGAACTTATGGTTAAAGGAGCTTCAGGAAAAAACCCAAACACACATACATATTTTCCACTGATTTTGTTTTCAATGTGACATTTTATGTTAATATTTTTTTTCCTTTTTCTTTTCTGCTCAGGATATCTTGATCTGGGATCTTTTAAGTTTGTGAGTTGTTCTGGCTTACCCTTTAAAATGCAGACAGTCTGGTAACATATAGAATCTTTAATAAGCCACTTCACTTAGGGCAGACATGAACCTTCCATGCCAGCCACACGCTCTGGTCTGCACTCACACTGAAGGTCCTGCAGCAGAGCCTCACCGGGGTATTGTGCCATTGAAGGTTTCTAGAGACCTCTGTGTGGCTATTAGCAGCGTATCTGTGTTTACAGTTTCCCCTGCTTCTTCCTCCGTATGAATCCCACTAGCAAACATAGCTGTGTTTGTTTAGATTTCTTCAGCATGTCCACCCATTTCTTTCATGTTCTGTAGATGACGTAAACTTTGTATATTTTCTCTCCTGACTCCAACAATGGAAATATGGGTATAGGACATGGCACCTGCACGAATGCTCATTTTTCTAAACTTCTCTGTTTTGAGTTTTGCACCCTTGCACATTTCTGTGCTTTTTCTGTGCTTTCTATAAGGCTGACTTTTTTTTTTTTTAACTGAGTTTCACTCTTGTCGCCCAGGCTAGAGTGCGATATCATGATCTCGGTTCATTGCAACCTCTGCCTCCTGGGTTCAAGTGATTCCCCTGTCTCAGCCTCCCAAGTAGCTGGGATTACAGGTGCATCCCACCATGCCCGGCCAATTTTTGTATTTTTAGTAGAGATGGGATTTTGCCATGTTGGCCAGGCTGGTCTCAAACTCCTGACCTCAGGTGATCCACCTGCCTCAGCCTCCCCAAGTGCTGGGATTACAGGTGTGAGCCACCGCGTCTGGCATATATAAGATTGACTTTCATGCAGAGAGTTGCTCTTCCAGCAGCAGGTGGGTCTGACGACAGGTTCGAGTGGCTCTGAGAAGGCTGCTGGGCTCTCATGTGCTCTCTCACATTGCCAGGAGTGGGCTGTTGTTGGCAAGGCTGTCTCTCACAATCTCTTCACTAGGCAACCCCAATCCTTAGAGCAGGCTACCCCATGTCTCCAAGCTGAAGCCACCTAGCCCCCCTGGCTGTCACCATTGTTTCTAGGCGGTTCACAGACTTGACGCTTCACTTGAAATCCTGCTTCAGCATGTCTTCAAGACAGCAACACTGAATTACGACACCCTCTTATGGGTTTTATCTTTTAATATCCTCCTTTCAAATTTGCATGATGCATAGAGTGAACATGGACTTCTCCTGTGGCGTTCTGGAGAACGTAGCATTATGTCTTGTGAAATACTAAGTTGGGTGGTGTGAGACCAAGGCTGAGCTTTCATGGCCCTCCTCACCCTTGTTTTGACTTCCCTTGGCCAGTGTCCTGGAAGATCCTGCCTGGAGCTATTTTCCTTTCACGGTCAGCACAGGGCAGCCGAGTGGCAGCATTAGCACTAGGGACCTTGCCATTGAACAGATTCTCTGGAGCCCCTTGATTGCTAAGCCACTCAACTCTCCCTCTTTTCATAACCACCACATCCCACTGTACCTTGACTTTGCACTTAGTCGTTCTGCCTCATATCATAGTTTTCCTTTCAATTTACATACATACTCATCCGATAACATCGCCTATATATCTATTATGTGCTAAGGGTTTGCCACACCTGCCTCTCCAACCTGTAGAGAGCAAGCAGCCTGTTTTATTTCTTTCTCTTTTATTCTCCCCACTGCCCAGCAGCAGAGGATGATCCACCGGTGCTGGTGGCATTGATCTGAATTTTGCACAAGACTCAGGGGAATATGGATCAAGCTACTCAGGGGCCTCACAACAGCTTGAGCCACTGGACACACAGATTGTCAGCCCCTATGACCTCATCGTAGTCAGGAGCATGAAAACCCAAGGCAGACAGACCTTCTTGGGACCCGTGCCCTGCAACAGCCTGGGCTGCCACTCTTGCCCGACACAGTTCCTTTGGCCCCACCCCTCCATTTGATTCCACGTTCTTGTTCTCGGGCAGACAGATCCGACAAATATTTAGACAGAGTGGATATAAAAAGTGCTTTCAGCAGCTACCACTTCCTTTCAAGAACTGTTTAGTGAAAACAAAAATATATATGAATAGTTCCCCTCACACTGAACTCAACAGGCCAACAGGCGCCAGTCTTGGACCTCTTGATGACAAGGCTGACAGCCTCCCCTTGAACCAGACTCCATGCATGAGTTGTAAAACTTGGGCTGCTGAAGGGAGAGGGGAGATACATTCATAGATGGAAGGGGAGCCTCTGAGGAGGGGAGTGGGCGGCGGGTGGGGAGGACTGGAAGACATGCTTCCCTTAGCCTCAAAATAACAAGCTCTACACATCCCAGAAGAGGACATGCCACCAGGAGAGCTTGAGTGTAGCTGATGAAGTAGGGTCTTGTGAATAAAAGTCTACTGTATTTAGTTTTGGAAATGAGTGCTGGCCCATAGTCTCAGGGCCTAAAGTAATCTACGGGGGACCTGATGGAAATCAGTCAACTTAAAGCAAGCCCAGTGCCTTCTGCCTCTTTTTCTGCTATCTTTTTGACTGCTTTTCAGGGAGTCAAGTTCATTGGCATTTAGAGAGTAGGGTTTCAATGGAGAGGTGGTAACATGGACTGCCAAGGGGAATTCTAGGAGCCTTATTTTAATTCAAAAGCTATGGTGTAACCCCATTTGGGAGGTCATGGCAAGATCTTTAGAGTCTCTAAACAACAAAAAGATTCTGTCCTCAGCCCCATGTAGTTCCAAATGAAGGCAACATTAGACCATGAAGTAATGGTGAGGAAGTCATCAGAGTTTTGCTTTTTCCCATGAAGATTATTTTGATTTAAAAAAAACACACAAAAAATCAGATGCTTTCAAGAAGTGTTTTTCTAGTTGTCTGGTGCTAATACCACAGACAATGGCTGTTCTCCGCCCCCCCCCAACTCTGCAGCCTGCCACCTTAAGCTGGTAGACAACCTGAGCTGGCTCTTCTTCTCAGGATGTCTCTGGGTTCACCTTGAACCTCTCACCATGCTCAAGCTGGATGACACTGTCACCCTTACCCACTGCCTCAGCCCACTGGGTGCTGTCCCTCCTTCTTCTCTAAGACGCCCATCTCCCGGCCCCTGTGTGTGACCACACTGACCTGTCTTGAAGATCTCATAGCGCAGAGAGAAGCCTGCCCCCTGCCGGGCATAGTCAGAGGTGAACTTGATGTACAGCATGGAGCCCGAGGAGATGATGGTGGGCGGCGCGATGTTCCCACAGTGCTTGCCCAGGAGGTCTGCAGATTCACTATCCCCATCCCGAATCTCGATAAAGTCATACCTGGGTAGGGATGGCACAGACAAGAAAAGATCACTCGAAGGACATGAGAAGGACCACCGTGTTGCTCCCGCTTATGTCTCTCTATTCATTTACAGACGTTCAGGTGTTTCAGATGGATAAGAGAAGGGCACTTACGTCTGCTTGTACAGACTGGCAAACAGAGATACTGGAAGTTGTTGTGCTTTGTGAAAGTCACAGAGTGAATAAGCACGTGGCTGGAAGGCCTTATCTCTTACCCACGTAAGAGCAGGAGCATCATTCTATCAAATATCACAAAACACATTTTTTTCTTCCTTCAATAGCACCATTTTTATTTCCATTATGCTCTCTCAGATTCTTAGTCACACCTTCTTAGCTCTGTGACACTGCAAGTGGCTGAATCCCTTTGAGCATCAATTTCTTCATCTGTAAGTTGAGGATAAAAATACTCCAGGGGGCTGGGCGAGGTGGCTCATGCTTGTAATCCCAGCATTTTAGGAGGCCAAGGCGGGTGGACCTTCTGAGGTCAGGAGTTTGAGACCAGCCTGGCTGACATGGTGAAACCCTGTCTCTACTGAAAATACAAAAGTAAGCTGGGCATGGTGGTGTGAGCCTGTAGCTCAAGCTACTAGGGAGGCTGAGGCAGGAGATTTGCTTGAACCTGGGAGGTGGAGGTTGCAGCGAGCTGAGATAGCACCACTGCACTCCAGCCTGGGTGACAGAGTGAGACTCCATCTCAAAAAATAATAATAATAAAATAATAAAATCCATTCCACAAGGTTGGGGAAGAAGTGGAATGCAAAAAAATATATACGTAAGGGGCTAGGCACTGTGCCAGGCACACCGGGGATGTTTCAGAGATATTTGTTTATTTCCCCATCTCCCTCCAGCCCCCTGTTTCAATTTTCCCCTGGGCCATCCCTTCTTTAATTGTTAATGACAAAGACTCCCCACCGTGGGGCGCTGACCTCCCTAAGTGTGAGGTTCACATCAGCAGCCTCTAGTCAACACGTGTTCTTAAAAGGAATCAGCCTCATTAGATAAGGCAATAAAAACCTTTCTCCAAAAGCAGGGGTAAGTCTTGAGGGGCCCAGCGTCTACGTACACACAACTATTAGCCTCAGTGAGAGGCAGGACAGGCTGCCCTCCTGAAGCCTGTGTTCATTTCAGGCAGAGTCAAACTGGCCAGGGCCGGGGAGAGAGCACCTCAAAGACCCTTGGCTTGGTCCATGGGACAGTGCAAACATAACGTACCATTTTATCTTGACAGACACACATTTTCCAGCCCCGGTATGTGCTCTGGCAGTCCTCACTGTGGTGTGTTTGCACTTGCTTTCTGGGCTCCCAGTTAATACTCCTGTCACAACTGCTTAGGTGGGAAACTTCCTCCCCACCAGCTCCCTTCCAACTGCTGGCCGAGGAACCATTATTTACTGAAAACCATCCATCTCCCTCTCCGTCCCTTTCTGTTTGTTTATTTTGCATCAACCTGTTAAAGCAACACTTAAGAAACCTCTTCCTTGCGGGTAAAGAGAGGGCTAGGAATGCACCCTTCTCTGGGATGTGCCTGCCAATGGTTCCTGTCACACACAAGGATCTGGGGTTGCCGGCTGCCTGCAGGAGGGGCTGGTGTGAGCTGGGGAGGCCTAAGGCCGCACCTCAGCCCCCAGGAGCTATGTTACTTAGCCACTTTCAAATAATAGGGCTGTAAAGGAAGTACAAGAAGGAGTGGACCAGTATTAATTCATTCTTAGACCCCACAGGGCTGGACTCCCACACTGTAAAAAGAACTGCTGAAGCTCCTTAGAATTTGGAGAAGTCAAAAAGGCAGTTTCACCCCCCAGGGAGAAATGGAGAGATGGTCACGGATTGAGAAGGCTGTGAACGTCAGGGAATCTGTTTAGGTCTGTGATTTCAGCGTGGGAGATGGTGCTGACTTTGAAAACGTGCTTTCTCATTTCCAAAACAGAAGTGAAAAGATGCTTAGTTCTCAGGGAAAACTCCCCAAATCTTCAAAACCCTTCCTTGCTACTTTCACACTGAGGCAAGCTGTGCTGGACAGATACATTCCTGTGAACAATGGTGATGCCCTGGCTATGCTCACAAAGGTTGAGAGGCTCTGCCACCCATGTTTGTTAATCAGACAACTCATCTGGACTAAGAAATGCAGGGCCCTGGGTGCAAGAGTCCCAGTCCCAGAAGCAGGCAGAGCTGGGCTCATACCCAAGCTTGGTCACTTTTCAGCTGGGTGACCTCAGGCAAGTTTCTGAACCTTTCTGAGCCTCAGAAATGGGGGTGGCAGGAAGAATAAAGTAGAGATATTCCAATCTTCTCCTAGGGTTGGGGGTGAGACTTAAATAACAAAATCGAATCTATATAAAGTGTTAGTACATAGTCTGGCACTCAGTGTGTACTAAAACTGTGATTTGTTGTATTCTCACACCCATTTCAAAAGCGAGGAGGCTGAGTCACAGAGCAGAAGCGACCCTGTCTAAGAGATGGAACGAATGAGCAGAGGTGCAGTATCAGCAGGAATGGAAATCTGCTCAAATGTTTTGGAACGCATTTTGGCGAAATGTGACAAAAGTTAATATGTACATAGCCATTAATCCAGCAATCCTACTGCTAGGAATTTTTGCTAAGAAAATAATCAGACAATTGTGCAAAGATGCATATGCATCTTTGTGCATATATTTTGAAAAAATATAAAAAGTGAGAGAATATTTTGCTTATAAATAGTTTCAAAGCCCAGCTTAGAGGGAGAGTAAATCCAGTTGGGATATTTATAAAATGGAATACTCTGTTGCTACAATCAATAGTCTGCAGGTCTAGATTTTTTTTATTTTTATGGAAAAATGTTCATGCTATACTGTTAACTTTTTAAAAAGGAGATTTTTAAAAAGCATATTTTAAAAGTTATACATACATTTTCTTATATAAACATAGAGGAAGTCTGAAAGACTATCTACTAAAATATTAACAATGGCGAGAGACATGGGTGGTGGAATAATTGGTAATTTTTACTTTCTTCTTTGTAAAAGAATCCAGCTCTGATGATTTAGCAGATGTAGAAGTAAGTTCATCATCATCATCCATGTCACAGAACTGGAGTGAGGACTAAATGAGACATAGTAGGTCAGGACACCTAGAACAGTGCTAGGGACGTGACCCACCTTCAATAAATAATTTTTTAAACTTTTTTTAAAAAGGACCACCAGGTAGTTCCAGTCTTTGTGTTGCCAATTTCTCTAGGAAAGACAAAGAGAGGCCCTGACATCCCACTGGCTTGTTCATCAGAAGTGAGAGGGTTTTATCTGGTTGCCTAATCACCCATGGAGTCATTTAGGGGATTAACAGAATCAGCAATGAAGCAGGGCTGCCCAACAAATGCCACTGTTGCAAGCTTGCCTCAATTTCCTCAATGGATATAGACCGCCCCAAATCCCTTCTTGTAATGCTGCCTGCAACAAATACCTCCTTACGTAGCTACACACACATAGAAAGAAGGGATGCATTTTTGAAAAAGTTTCATATAATCCAGTGATACTATAAAGTTTTTCTCTGAGCTTGTTGGTTAAAGGACCCCTCTGGTGAATCCTTTTGTGAAGGAAATAATCAGCAAACCTTACTTGAACTTCTTTGAAAAACTAGATTTTCCTATAAGATTTGCTCGAGGGGAAGCGACACGGAGTTACAATTCGGCAGCTGACATCCTCCTCCCTCCAGTGTTCTTGTTCTGCCCTGTGGACAAGCTCCACTTAACCACATGGTCTTCTGGCTGGGCCTTTTATATAAAGGGCACACTCCAAATGGCATGCTGACTTCATACAGAATGTCTCATTTACCTCCTGTGTGACTGACTCATTTGGGGAAATTTTTTATTATGAGGGATTTGCTACAGCTGGAGTAAATCTCCTTAGAAATTTCAGTGTTGTCAGGTTCATTTGTGAAGAGTTAGGCAAAGGCTTAGGAAGTTTCTGGCCTTGGAATAAATACGGCTTTGCATCCAGTGTCTAATATCCAGTGTTTGGTAAAGGAATCTGGGGTACAGACTCAGAGCTCACCCTAACGAGAGTCAAGTGGGATAACTTGAAAAGCCGCTCCTCTTAGAACGTTTCACTCGTTTTCCAGAAGGCAACATAAACCAGCGAACAGACATATTAACGAGAGTGTTTGCATTTCATTATTCATAATCTCTCCTAAATGAAAAAATTCCTTTCAAAGCTTTAACACTACCTTGTATTGTTTTATTTATTCCTTTCCTGAGCTGAAGTAGCCATCTCTACTCCCAGTTCTTTATTTTCTCTCTAAAATGGTTCCCTGAGTGCCTTTTTACTTGTCTCCTCACAGATTCTGACATCTGCAGGGTGAGAATTTGTCTAGAGAATGCTTTCTCTACTTTCTTTCTCAACTTCAAAGTCTTATGTTTCTCTCCCCAAACCTACATTTGGGCCATGGGAAATTTTGACAGTGAAGTTAATTTTAAGAGTCCACGGGAGAGATATGAAAAAGCAACAATCTCATCTCTTCCTCTCACCACTAGGCAAACATGAAAAAGGGCTTCCTAGTTTCCATAACTATCTCCACGCTTCACACTTCCCAGCAGGGAACCAAAGGCTGGGTTAGTCAGTGGAGCCCGTGCTGGAAGATCCACCAAGCTGAGGTCCTTCTCTCAGGGCACGGAAATGTCTGGCCCTTGTCAGAATCCAACTTTAGGGATGCCACACAGAACCACTTGCAAGGGGATTTCTGTATCAAAGCTAGAGTACTGAGGTCCTCCAAGGAAGAATACTACACCCCTTCTGTGGGATTTGGGTTTATGTATCAGAACATCTATGTGCCCAAGTTCTGACATCATAACCTCTGCCAATCAAGCAAGGCCTCCTTTCACACTACTCATATCATAAAATGTTTAAGACATTTTGTATATGGTGAGCTCTTTCCACTCTTTCCAACTCCAGGGCATTTGCAAGTGCTCTTTTCTCTGCCTGCAATACTCTGTTTTTTTTTTGGTAGGAAGAGTCTCACTGTGTCCCCCAGGCTGGAGTGCAGTCGTGTGATCTCGATACTGGCTCATGGCAACCTCTGCCTCCCAGGTTGAAGACTCCTGCCTCAGCCGCCCAAGTAGCTAGGCTTACAGGCACCTGCCACCACAGCCAGCTAATTTTTGTATTTTTAGTAGAGACAGTGTTTCGCCATGTTGGCCAGACTGGTCTCGAACTCCTGGCCTCAGGTGATCCGCCCGCCTCGGCCCCCCAAGTGCTCGGATTACAGGCATGAGCCACCACGCCTGGCAGTAGTCTTTGTTAGTGTTTTCCAGGGCTGGGTGTTGCTCATCCTTCAGGCTTAAGTGCAAATGTTACGTCCTCAGAGAAGCCTGCTGGCAAGTCCTTCAGTTCAGCCTTGTTTAAACAGAGCAACTATATCAAAAGAGCAAGATCCTATTAAGTTTCTTGCATACCTTATGCCCATTTTGTGGAAATCTAACAAAGGCCGTAAGGATTCTTTACACCTGGTACCTACTGATGCTATTGTGCTCTGACAATCTGGTATTTTCATTGCCCTTGGATCTTCATAGGGCAGGTCTCTGTGCCCTGGAGTTTGACTACTTGGGTTCAAAGCCTGCTTCCGACCTTTCCTCCTCATGTGACCTTGGGCAGGTCACTAAACCTCTCAGAGCCTCAATGTCTGCATCTGCAAATGGATGGTAATTGTAACAGGGCCTGGTTTGGATGAAATGAGGATTAAATAAAATAATATCCAAACTGAGGGCCTGGCCCATAGTAAATGCTCAATGAAATGTGACCAGTTTGCAGATAGATCAGCTTCTTAGTAAATGGGTAGTACAGATGAAAGGCAGAAATTCAAGGAAATGAAATTTACTTAAAAAAATCTGACCTGACAGTGAGCTGACTTCTCCATAAGGGCTGGGTGACTGTACTGAGCCCAAGGCATACCCTTATTTTCTACCTCACCATCCTCTTACTTCTTTCACAGTTCTGATCATAATCTAGAAAGGTCTTTTCAATATACTTATTTGTTTATGATCTGTCTCCTGCACTAGAAATAAGCATCATCAGGGCAAGGACCTTGCCTCTTCACTGCTGAATTTATGACACTTGCTTGGTGCCTAGCAAGTAGGAGGTCTCATTCACTGGAGTAAATACATGTAAACAGATAAGGGACTTGAGGTTGGCATTCCATGTGAAGATGAATGCATGCTACGATGATGCTTTCCGTGGAGTTTGATCCATTTTATACTCTCTGCCTTTGTGCCCCAACACATTTACTGAGCTATTCTGGTTGTATCTGAAAACCAAAATGTTGCCTGGTGACTCAAAAACACGAAATATAACATTTTGAGTGGAAGAAACATCTCAAATCATGCTGACAGCATTTTCACTATTAGCGGCAAACAAATCAACTATAATTAAAATGCTGTCAAAGTGATTTGAGATTTTTCTCACACTTTCAAAGTTCCATATTTCATGAGTAGATTATCCAGGCCAGAGAATTTATCACCTCCTGGAGTGCCTTTCTTCCAGGAGGCTCAAAGACATCTACAAACACTGTCTTATTAATCCTTACATTAAAACCTGCGAGGAAATTAGGAGGAAAAAACAGCACTGTCACAAACAGCTTCCCAACAAAGAAGCTGCCTGATGCCTAAGAGGCTGCAAGGCAGGTCTGCACAGTGCTAAGGTCTCTGGTCGGTTCAGGCCTGAAGCCAGGCCAGCTGCTCCTTGGGCTCAGTACAATCACCCAGGCTTTACGGAGGAGTCAGCTCACTTTAAGTAAATCTCATTTCCTTGAATTTCTGCCTTTCATCTATACCACCTATTTACTAAGAAGCTGGTATATCTGCAAACTCATCACATTTTATTGAGCATTTACTGTAGGCCAGGCCCTTGGTTCAGATATTATTTCATTTAATTCTCATTTCATCCAAACTAGGCCCCGTTATAATTACCATCCATTTGCAGATGCAGACATTGAGGCTCTGAGAGGTTTAGTGACGTGCTCAAGGTCACATGAGGAGGAAACGTCAGAGGCAGGCTTTGAACCCAAGTAGTCAAACTCCAGGGCACAGAGACCTGCCCTTCCTCCCTTTGTCTCTTTGTGGGATGAAGATTTGCGAGCAATGAAAATACCAGATTGTCCTAGCTCAATAGCATCAGCAGGTTCCAGGTGTAAAGAATCCTTATGGCATCAGTTAGATTTCCACAAAATGTGCATAAAGTACATAAGAGACTTAACTGAATCTTGCTCTTTCTATATAGTTTTTCTGTTTAAACAAGGCCGAAGGACTTACTAAAATTAATAGACAAATCACCAACAAGAAAAGTGAGCGGATTTGGAATCCATGGTTTTAAGACTCACCCAGCAGAAATCTAGCTTGTAAGAGTTCGATGGGATAACGTTAATTTTTGTAAGCGCAGTATTTTTATGAGCACATATATATCCATATGTGAACATATGGCCCATGGAGTGAGGAAGCGGCATCCTGTATATTTATAAGCTCTTAAACTATCATCTAGAGCACATATTCTTAAATGCGCGGATTTCTACTAGGGCCCACACACAAGGGTAAGTGGGCTGGGGAAGCTCTACCATTGTTTGCTGAAATTCTGTGTTACTGTGTAGGCATGTTTTTCTAGGGAAGGCATTTGTGATGAAAGAAACGTTAAATTACTGTTAACTGAAACATACCTGTCTAAGAGGGTGTTGTGTAATCTGGGAGGGGTAGCATGTGGGCTTCGTGGACAGACCCATCTAGTTTCTGGCACTTGCTTGTGGTATGATGGTAGGCAAGGTATTTAACCTCTTTGAGTTTCAGTTTCATCATCTACAAAATGGACATAATAACAGTCTCCACCTTTAGGGATGGCGGCGGGATTGCGGAGGTACATGCAGGCCCAGCACAGTGCCAGATGCTTTAGGAAGCGCCTGAGAGATCCTGGCTATTTTTATTATTACCAGTGTTCAACAAAACAGGATGGTGGTTGTGGAGAAGAGAAGAGTTACTTACACACACGTGACACCTTGGGAGCCAGATAGAGGAAGATAAAATGAAAAGCACAGTTAGAGGGAGCCTCAGTGTCCCCTTCCTGCCTCAGTGTCCCCTTCCTGCCTCAGTGCCCCCCTTCTTGCCTCAGTGCCCCCCTTCTTGCCTCAATGGCCCCCTTCTTGGCGCTGAGTTGCTAAAAAATCCATCAACAGTGCTTCAGATGCTTGAGTTTTTGAGATTTTATTTCAAATTTGTGTTTCTGAGCCCAGGCTGTGTTGAAAACCACCCGTCCTCCATCTGCTGTGTCTTGGATAGCAAGGTACTCAACCTCCCAAGAGGCTGGTGAGTTAATGCACCTCAGTAGGTCAGCACAGTGCCTGGCACGCAACACGTGCTCAATGAGTAGCCATTTGTTGTTATTGCTGCTGTCATTCCTATTTGCTATTTAACTCCAAGGGCTCAAACAGTTTCCACACTCTGTGTTTGTTTGTGTATCTGCATCGGTACCAAGTGCCTTTTTAATAGTGGCTGTTTGCAGTTGCATTTTCTTCCTTCATTTTTTTCTCACCATAAATCTCTGGTATTTTGAGCTTCTTTATCCACAGTCCCCTCACATCCAGGGTCACCACCGTGCTTCAGGAGAGAGGAAGTCTGACCACCCACCAAAGGAAGTATGTAGAGAGAATAACCCAAAACAAACTGAAGGAATTAGTCCAAAAAACCTTGAAGGCAAGAGAATGGAAATGACAAATAACATCTATTTATAACGACTGGCTATTTTTCTGCAGAGGCTCTGTGAGGATGGCGAGGGCCTCGCCAATCTCTTTGTTCCTCGTGGAGACGGCTGCCAAGAACTCCTCCCGACGTGAGGAAGGAGGCCGCTGCAGACAGTGCGTCTGATAAGTCACCCTCAAGGTGAACTTTCAGAGAATTAAGGGCACACAACAAAGCCTCCCCCACTTCTGCCCTGATCCATTGGGTGAACACTGCTTCCCTTGCCAACCTGGCTGGACAGCAAGGCACGTTCCTGAGGCCGTGTGGTCACGGGTCTGCTCTGCTTCTTCACCAGCACACACACTGGAGGCCACTTGGATGAAACACGTTTGCTTATGTAGGGAATTGTTTTCTAGGCAACCGGTACCAATGCAAAGTTGAAGGCTTTGGGGCAGGCTGCTTTCAGCCTGAGTATTGGGTCTTTCGTTGGTCTGCTCTGTGTCTATAAAATCCTCACCTTCCACAGTCAGCTTAAAGGACCCCTTGCTAGCATTCTGGAATGATACCAGAGTGCAAAGGAAGAGTGGTCCACGACTTTTGCCGATTTCTGTTCTCCTGAGCGGCAGCAGCGGCACTAGTAGGTGGGGGCTTGGATGTAAAGGTGAATCCCAGCAGAGTCAGGACTCAATAAATTTTCCTGTGCTGGCCTGGGTCAGTCACGCTTGCATGCCTCAGTTTGCCTCATTTGACAAAAGGGAACAAGGATCATGCCTTTGTGCCTGGTGGGGCTGCCTGCACGTGTGACCACTGAAGGGCATCGGAGCACAGCATCCAGGGCCCCCAGTGTGCTGGCAGTGCCCCTTCACTCGGCAGGGTGAACATTTCCCTCTGAAATAGGTGTTCACGAGTCCTGGCTCCTGGGGGATCCAATTGTGAGAGCAAATCATAACTTCCCCATCTGTCTGAAAAATGGTAGCCTGCTGGGAACGGAAGTGTACTGGGCACCAGGGAATCCATCACGGCAAGAGAAAAGTCCTTTTTGTTTTTCCAGGGATTTAGGCTCCATATCATTTTTCTCTTTCCCTTTGCTGGCATCCAGCCTCCCTAACAAAACTTGGAAGATGCAAAGTCATCTGAAAAACATCCCATGCAGAAATCCAGGTAGGGGACAGTTCGAGACTAGGTGGCAGGTGTGATGGGCCCCCCTTTTAGAGTTCATTTACTTGGAGCTTCAGGTTACAGAGCTTGGAGCTTCTCCTGGCTCCAGGGGCAAACTTGTCACTCCTGTACAAAGAGCAGCATGGTGTGGAAATGACAGGCCTGCTCTAATGTCCAAGCAGGAAGGGGCTGCTGCCACGCCGGGGTGGAGATCCTGAATCTAGCACTCAGAGGCCAGTCAGCTGGAACTGCTTCCGCTTGTGACTATGCTCTCGACAGCTGCATTCTGAAGCATCATGCTACAAAGGCAACCCGGGCCACGTGAGGCATGTTAAAGCACTCACCTTGTCTCCCCATCCCAGAAAAGCCCTTTTCCATTCTGAGAGAACAGGTCGGGGTGCTTTGGGGGTAGAGGAAGGAAGCACTTGGGAATGTTGGGTGCTCCCGGCTAGAACCTCATAAGATCATGAAGAAAGATGTTTAGAAAGGACATGAGCTTCTACAAGCAAGGGAACCAGATTACAGGAAGTCTCTGGGCAGGATGGGGGCAGTGTGAGTCAGACCTCGAAGGATCTTTATTCATCCCACAGCCATAAGCAGGCTGTTTGTTTTGTGCACAGAGCTTCTGACTGGTTGGCCACAATGTTGTAGCCACCGGTGGGGGCCCTGGCATTGTGGGAGGAGGCACCAGTGCCAGGGATGAGCATCAAGAGCCACATGTGGATAAGGGCCCAGGCAGGGAAGAGTACAACAGGGAAGGCCCCCAGAAGGTAACTCCGTACCCCAACATCTAACCCAGCAGCCTGCCCTGCTTAGACTAAATCCTGTATGTGCTTAGATGTCAGTTTCCCAGCAGATGACCCCCCAAAATTATACTTTCCTACTCTCCTACCACTCTTAAAAGATGACACATAGATAAATCGCTTTGAACTTTTAGATGAAAGGTGCTCTGTAAACCTGAGGTCTCATCAAGTGTAATTGTTACGGTAATTATTTTAATGATAATAATGATGATAATGGGAGAGGGGGGGTCGGTGGGGATGAAACCTCCTACCTTGAGACAAAGAAAATCTCTTTCATTAAAGCCTGCATCACGAATCTTCCTGCTCCTAGCTCTCAGCCGTCTCTTTCAAACTGCCAATTCCTGGGCTGAAATATTATTTACTCCTTTTCTTTCCAATAAAACAATTATTTGTTCCACCGTTTCCCCCCTCGCTCACTCTCCGGTGTGTCTGGCTTTGTCCTGACAGCTCGGCCATGGACTGTTTACATGTCTCGCTCACCCTCCAAGACTTTGGTTCAGCTCCATTGACACTAAAGGCAGGAGAATTCTCTCAGTGTGAGGAATCAATTACTTCCGCTGACACTCTATTACTGGCCCTCACATCTTTGGACTCCAGATGGAGAGTGAAGGTGGTGGTGAGGATGGCAGGGAATTTGAAGAGGATGGTGAGCAGGGCTGGGGAGATTGGGGGTGTAGGAGGCAGATGACAGGAAGGCAGAGAGAGACGAGGACCTGAGAGTCAGGCCTCTGACTTGGATTTAAAGTCACAGAAACAGATCTCTCTCCTTGACTGCCCCACTGGTATCTGGAGATGACCGCATGGCAGGAGGAGGCAAAGAAAAGGAATAAAAAGAGAAAAGGAAAAGAAAAGGCTTGTCAAGGATATCTAAAGAATCACAGAGGCCCTAAATACCTAAGCACTGGGACGGCAGATGACAGCTCCAAGTAACTGATACAGGTATATGAAGGCAGCTTTGGGCTGCCTGGCTTCACACCCAGCCCAACGATTACTATCTGTGTGATCTCTCAGGGCCTCAGTATTTCTATCTGTTAAATGGGAATAATAGTAGTACCAGTACCAGTTGTGGAGGTTAAACATGGAAAGCTCTTAGAGTAAGACCTGACGTCTGGCAAGAGCTCAATAAATGTCTGCTATTGTTGTCTAACTCTGAGAGTTCCTCCACAAACATACAGTTGAGTCCCCAATGGGACAGAGTAGAAAAACATTAGCGACTGCCAAGATGCTTGGCTACACAGCTCGAAAAAAGGCATAAAAAAGTCATGTGGATTTTCATTTTCTGCTGCCCTCCCATACCTCAGCCCAACTCACATTTCTTTCTTTCTCCTTTTCTGTTTTCTTCTCCTTTTTAGAAAATTTTATTTTGATTTAGCTAAATTTTTCAGGGATTATCCTTCTAGGAAAAAAATTTTGATTATGTAAATTAAATACAACCATCTACTCTGCAATCAACTGAGATGAGTTGTGAGGCACGAGGTCCCATAATGAAGGACGATTACAGAAGCTCTTTTCTGGAAGGAAACACAAGGGCAGCTGATATCTTTTTTTTTTCTAGAATGATTTATCTAGGCAGAAGTATAAGGATGGAATTAAATTATCTTTTGAGTTTCTCTTAATCCAAAGGCTTAAATCCCTTTGCCACTAAAAAGGACAAAACAAAAAGAATATACATTTTTTTTTCCATAGGACTCATGACTCCAGGAAAATACACAAATCCCTTTTTAGAAAAATCTAATTTCTTTACCTGGTATATTTCCATCTCTTCTTTATCCCCTCTACACCTGAAGCTCCCACTGAATTTCTTAAGACAGACTCTCAGCCGGTGTAATTAGATGGGAGAATTACATGGAGTTACATGGGGTGAGATGCTGGCCCTCTGGGATCTCTGGGTTCGGAGAAGGTGCCAGGATGGAGAGGCAGAACAAGGGGGATTGTGCATGATCAAATCTCAAGTGATTTTCTCAGTCAAAAGATAAAGCACATTGTTAAGAAGGGCATCCACAGCGAAGCTTGCATCAAGACAGTTACAATTGCAACACTCATTTTTAAAAACAAACTGCCCAAAGTAACTCCAGCTGCTCTTTAACCTTGGTAAGAGGAGGGGAACAATCTGTGAGTTGTTTTTCCCCCAATCCATGGGCGAGGTGGAGTTGATGGGTGGACCCCCTGGTCAAGGTTGGTAAGTGTAGGGCAGTGGCCAGCTGCTCCCATTCCTCTACCGCATACCTGGAAGCAGAGCTGTTTCTGTCATTAGGAGGAATGTTGCAATACAGAAAAGTATTACTGCTCACTGGCTCCTTGGGGGAATCAGAATATTTCTGTGGTTGGTCAGGCAGTAAATAATAATGTCAGTAATAATGTCATGAGTAATCAAACCAATGGCCTCTCCTCAGCAAGCACAAGGCACCCTCTGGAACCACAGAGAATTCTCACTATGCTTTGCTGGCTTTTCAGACTCCAAGGGACACCAGCTGAAGCCACACCTCCAACTGGGCAATCTGGCCTCCTGCCCTCTATGCATAAGAAAGAGACGTGGATTCAGAAAGTCTTGTGTAGCAGTAAATTGACAAAAGGAGCTTAATTTGAAGTGTTACCTGGACCTTCCCAGGCCAAACCCCACTTTCAGGCATTCTACTGGGGGGTCCTTGGCTGCAGAGACCGTACAATGGACAGGGAAGGTGGGGACAGCAGAGAGTCCCCATAATCTCAATATTTCTTGCTTCCTGACCACCCTGTCTCTTAAGGAGATGGTAGAGGTTTCCTGGCCAGGAAATACAATTAAATAGTATTGCTCAGGCACCTCTTCACTGGGAAAAGAGTTTGTGTTAGCAATTCATAAGGACAGCCCCTTTTACTCTACCTTTATAATGCTCACTGGTTAAGAAATTGGGTTCAGGCATGTTCATTTATTTTGGTTCCTGAAGGCATCAAACCCTTCCTCCTTCTTGTCTTTGAGCATGCTGCTATCTGCCTATGATACCAGCCAAACACATTCCCCTTCTGCTTGGCTAACTTCTTCAGAATTTGTATAGGCATCACCTCCTCCAGGGAGCCTTCCTTGATCTTCCCAGCCTAGGCTGGACCTGGATGCTGTGGAACCACATAACAAGTCCGTATCATGTCCCCGGCCAAATGCATGATGTGGGGGAGGTAGAGAGTATAAGAGTAAAGCACAGTTTGAAAACTAGGGTATCTGGCTTCAAAACTCTTCTCTGCTACTTATGAGAGTGAAATCTTAGGCCAGTTGCTTAACTTTTTTGAGTCCAAGTTTCTTCATCTGTAAAATGGAAAGAATAACAGCAACTTTAGGGAAAAGAATATGATTTATTCATCACTGTATTCCCAATACTACATATGTGCTTAGCACATAGTAGTTGTTTAATAACTATTTCCTGATGAATGAATGAATGGTCTATTGCCTCTTTGTTGGTGAGAGACTCATGTCTCAAATTGGTTAGTGACATTCATGGCCTGTGTCCTACCCCCTTAGATTATGTCATATCCCCAGATAGACAAATAGGGAAAACAGATCTGTCTGCCTTCCAATACAGATTCAGCTCATGCTGACTTATTGCTTGGCATCTCCAATGTAAAAATATTACTATATCACCTGCACACACCTGCCCAGTACCCTCCTAGACTAGGTGCCATAGGAGTTAGATATGAAGTGCATGGTTCGTGTGCTTGTAGAATTTACATGTTGAGAACTCAAGATGACCACATATGAACAAAAAAGCAAATGACTCAGGCAACACCAAGTGCTCTGGGAGTTCAGAGTAGGGGCTGATAAGAGAGAACTGCAGGAAGCAAGGAAACTCAGGGGAGGAAGATGGGAGTGTGCAGCTGGACACTGCGGAGGGAGGGGAAGGAGGGCCGGAGCCCTGGGAACTCAGGCGGCTCACGCAGATGTAAGACTGTGTTTGGTTATTTGCAGGGAATGGAGGGTGTTTACTGAGCACAGGGAAACACTGCCGGCCAAGTGGGCAGGTGGCAATGACTGAGGTCTGGTCTGATCCCTCTGTTTACTATGATCAGGTTTTCAACTAGGAAACTGCTACCTTTCTAAGATATCATCTCTTACTTTGGGAGAAACAGACACATCTTCTAAGAGATAGAGGACCCCTCTGGCTGTAAATAAACACAAGAGCACCCTGTTTTTCTAGGACACTTAGAGGCCAAATATCCAAAACCTTAAATATGCAGAATAGGAGGGCGTGGGGAGTTTAGAAGAAAAGATTCTGAGCTACTACACACTGCTGCTGAGAACTCCATCCTTTGTTGCTCTTATACTCTGTCACTTTGGGACCTGCCCCCAGTCCTAACTCTGCTGCAAGCTTGGCTGGCTGAAGCCAACTGGAAATGCTGGCCTTGGGATTGCACTGGCTTGGGCGAAGCTTAGATCCCAGAAC
Organism: Cacajao melanocephalus; assembly: GCA_963573385.1. Lineage (NCBI taxonomy): Eukaryota > Metazoa > Chordata > Mammalia > Primates > Pitheciidae > Cacajao > Cacajao melanocephalus. The sequence goes on from CAUYLG010015373.1 coordinate 57,662, forward strand.
CCGAACTTCCCAACAGACAGCAAGGGCTCCTGAAGCAAAATTGATAACCCAAGAAAAAAGCAAAAACAAGTCAGAAGGGGAAGGCTCTAGGAGGCAGGCATACTTGTAACAGGATGTGAAAGCAGGAGGATTGATAGAAAATAGTCCCAAACTGTCCCATGACAAAGTCCAGTGATGCTAACACAGTTGCTAATTTATTGGGCATCTACATAAAAAGGCAGAGCAATCTTGCACAATATTTATGATTATGACAGCTCTGCAGATGAGGAACCTGAGGCCTGGGAAGTTTAAAAGGTCAATAAAAATTCAAATCTAAATCTGCCTATTCCAAATATGGCATTACCTGGCTGCTGTCACAAACGTGAAGCCTGAGTCATCAAGAAAAAGTTGACTCCTCACAATGTAGGTTTTAAAAAGACAGGGAAGTGCGGCACATGATTTAGAATGTTCTTGATCAGAAATCCTTTAAAGAAGAACTTTTAGAACGCTTTTTTAAAGTTCTTTTTTAAAGAACTTTAACGGTGGATATTCCAGTATCTGGACATTTCACCTAAATAGAATATCATTCTTCAATGATATGTGGTAAATGAGATATTGCTGTGCTGAACATAGCACATAAAATCATTTAGGTAGACTTCCTTAAGAGGTTTTTAGCCTAAGAAACGTTCTTTCATTTCTTGCTAGTGGCTTTTGCATTTTCTGAGACCCACCAAGATACCCATCTAGAAATTGCCAATTCTTTTTTTTTTTTTTTTCAAGACACAGTCTCACTCTTTTGCTCAGGCCTGAATGCAGTGGCGCAACCTCGGCTCACGGCAACCTCTGCCTCCCAGGTTCAAGCGATTCTCCTGCCTCAGCCTCCAGAGTTACTGGAATTACAGATGTGCACCACAAAGCCTGGCTAATTTTTTTGTATTTTTAGTAGAGATGGGGTTTCACCATGTTGACCAGGCTAGTCTTGAACTCCTGACCTCAGGTGACCTGCCTGCCTCGGCCTCCCAAAGTGCTGGGATTACAGGTAGAAATTACCAATTCTTAAAAGGGCCCAGCCTCTTGGTTTTGGTTTAATTTGAACCTCTGGGATGGGGTGGGTGCTGAGCCTGTTTCTGAACTCCTCAACAAGCTGTGTATCATATGGAGGTGGGTGTTTTTAAAAATGTATACATTTAAAATTTTAGAAATGGAAAAAACCACTCCACTTTGTGTATGGGTTTCTAAAACCATAACATTCAGTCTGTTGGCTGATGACTCAAGCGAAAGGCCTCTGTCTGCCGGAGCAGCAACATCCTAGCATCCTCCACTCCACAGGGAATAAAATGGCTTCTCTCTGCCCAGACGGCCCTGAGTCTTGCCCTTTTGTCCTTAGGCTGCAGGAGCCTGGCAGTGCCACAGCGGCCTCTGGTTTCTGCCCACAGCTTCTACACAGGCCCCCAAACAGCCTGTGGGTGCCCAGGATTTGCATTCCTGCAAGTGCCTGGAGGGAGGAGTCAAGGGAAGTTCACCAGAGATGGTGGCCTTGGATTGCACTGAGTCAGGCAAAGCTGTGGCTTGTGAGTGAAATTTTCCAAGCACACAGCAAGCTTCAATGGAACAAAGTTAATAATAAGCAACGGTTAGGGGAAAAGGTCTGTCTGGGGTTGACTCAGCAACCGTCTCAACCTTTGGGATGTAGATTTCAAGGTATACCGAGAGCCAAGGGCCCAGGGGCCACAGCCCAGGATAAATAATTTCATATCATGTCCCTGTTCCCAGGCCTCGGGGCAGTCTTTGCCGTTAACCCAGCACATCATAGGAAGAACCCGGGCAAACACGAGGTTGGGCGTGCCGACTGCTGCTCTTTCTCCTCAGCTAGGCTGGCTTCTCCTGACTTTCTTGCTCAGTTCCCCTTTTTGCTGGGGCGTTGCTGCTGTGCTCTATGATTGGAAGGCCAGCCCAGGCAGTTTTCTTTTGGGAAGTATCCACCTTATAGGCCTGCAGAGCCAAATCCAATTTGAAGCATGCACCCAAAATAAAAGGAGAAAGCAGGCTAATTTCCTTGGATAGTGAGTGCTTTCCAAACCCAGAAGCTCCCTTGGAATGAAAATGCAGTATGGAAGAGAGTGGGAGAGCTGGAACAAGACAGAACTTCCAGGACTTCAATTAGATTAATTGTTCCTTTCACAAGAAAGTAAAACAAGGCAGTGGGGAGGACAAGCCCATTTATTGCAAATGCAAATGGCCAGGGGAAATGTCAGAAATACCTTGAAGAGTGAGAGGCTGAGAAAACCAGTTGTGTCTTTCTAAATACAAACTAATGAGAGAGAGAAAGAGAAACGTGGAGTAGAGGAGAAAAGTGGGGAGGAACAGAGAATTAACGACAAAGTTCGGTGAATGAAGCTTAATCCTAACAGAGCCTCTCTCACAGTTTGGCACTGGGGGAAACAGAGCCCAGAAAGATTTTTTTCTGACCTCTCTCACTTTTTAGGTTCAAACCAGACACATGAGGTCACGGAATGAGAAGAAAAACAGGGAAGTAATTTAGCAAGGATGATAAGCCAGAAGGTACCCCTGTAAATCGCTGCTTCCCCTACTCCAAATCCAGCAAGGGCAATGCCTTCTTCTTTCCCTTCTCAGAGGCTCTGGCAACCTTCAGTTCTCCCCATCTCTGGAACTGAGTCCTGTATATGGAAGGGGCACCCCACAGCCCAAAGCAGGCCAGGAGCATGTTTTTCTGGCTTTTCATCCTTCCCAACATGTTTTAAGTCATGCTTACGAGCTCATAAGTTTTTCCTTCCAAAAGCCATGCTTTCTCCCTCTGTCACTATGAATATACATAGGATGACCTCTTGGCAATTTCCCTGGGAGATTTGCTGGCATAAGCATAACAGAATTTGGCCCTCAGTCGAGAGAGGTGCTTAGTCGAATTTCTCTGAGCTCAGACCTAGGCTCTCTGTACATTATGCTTCCATTTGTGCCAACCTTCTGCAGTCCAGCCAGAGGAATCAGGGCCCCAAAGACCTTATAAAGAAGCTCTTCTAACAGAAATTCTTGATCAAGTTCACTGTCAGGGAATCAGAAGCCATGGGATGCTGAGCAAATGTATCCAGGGTGTGCATGTAACTTAGACAAAGAGGAACTGATGAGTTTCCCTATGTCATCCGTTGAGTCAAGAGTGGATGTGGGATTAGAAACTCCATCTTATGACTCTTCGTCACATGAGGCATCTATCCGGGAAATTCTTTGATTTTCAGCAAAGACTACCTCTTGTTAGGAGAAAACCATTATGTAGGTGCAAAGTAGTCCTAGGAGGATAATAATGACATCAATTCACTGAGCCTCACAGTCTAGCACTAGTTAGAGAGGGGCCTTGTTTCCTCCATGAGGAAATCTGCCCCAGACCCAGCCTGTGGGAGCTTTGCCTGCTCCTTGGTACCTGTCCCGCCAGCTTGCCCCTTTATTAATTTTTCAGTATTCACAATGCCTTAATAGCAAGGAATGCTTAGACAATTTATTAGTCACATGGGAGCACTGAACGCTTATCACAGTAACAGCACATCTGGGGCAGAATATGACTGTTGGCACATTCTTTTCTGCACGAAAACTCTCACTTTAATTCCAATGAGGAAAGATGTGCAAAGCACATCTGCATTCCAGACATGGTAATGCTGCCTGCTTCCCAACCTTAACTTTTAGGGACCTCGGTGTTAACATGGCATTTTAAAGTACTCACAAGTATCTAAATGTCCACTTAGGAGTTCCTAAGCCACACATTTCCAGGGTGGCAGAACCAATGCTGTAAGACCAGCTGAGTCACGTTGGGTGACTGACCTAACCTCTCTGTGCTTCCATTTTCTCTCTTTTGCAAAATGGAGATCATAACAGCACTCACTTCCCAGGGCCCACTGTACAAAGTAAATGGATTAATATTTGTAATGCAATGAGAACAGAGTTTGTTAAATAAATCCCTAACACTGACTTTGAGACTTTAACTTGTGTAGCACAGGTATCAAGAACCAATATGAGTCTTAGAACTACTTAGATTTTTTTTTACCCCCCTTTTTTCTATAGGGAAACCAGTTACCACTGTGTAAAGTAACAGGCTGATCCTGTGTGGCTGGATGCAGAGAAAGTCTCCACTTAGGGATATGGCTGCTATCTTACTAAGGAAACAGGTAGGGTTTACATATGTAGCAGCCTTGGAAATGGGTAGATCTCCAAGTGGAAGGTAAACCCCAAAGTCAAGCAGTGGGGTTTTGTAGGCCACCCCTGCCACCACATGGAAATTCTCCTCCACTGCCAGCCTTTGGAGGTAGGTTAATATTCTCTACTTTTCACTCAAGAAGGCTTTTCCCACCATACGGTGGGATCAACCACACCTTTATTTCCCTGGAAAGGGAATGTCCCCTTGAGGTTTTCCTTTGGGGCCAGGATCCACCATTGGTTAGTAGCAGGTCTTGGGGTGAGGGGTGTTGCTACTGCGTGCTAGAAGTGATAAGAGCCAGGGTGGGGGGTACAGCATGTGCATCTCATGGACGGGATACACAGGGGGACAGGACGGAGCTTACTTGCAGTCGTGCTTCTCGATTTCAAAGTGAGGGTTGAAGTTGAGGACGATCTTCTGGTTGGGGTCGGGGGCGTAAACAATCCACTCGCAGTTCTGGTGGGAGGGGTAGTCTTGGGGGTAACCAGGAGAGGTGATGTAGCCAGCAACTTTGGAATTCAAACGACCTCCGCACGGTGGCTCTGAAAGAGAATCCAACAACCCAAAGAACTTCAGATATGCTGCAGCTTTCTTCCCCCCCACTCCCTCCTTCTCTTCTGTACCAGTGTCTGATTAAAACTATTTTACAGACCTTTTATGGCAGTCCAGAAGACTAACCTACTTACTCATTCGGTGGAAGAGATTATTCCAGCTCATCCCTCCCCCTACCCACCCAACTACACACACACACAGATGAAAGTATTCCAGAACATAGCCATAAATATTCTCAATTACATGGTCTGTGATTAAAAAAACAAGAGGACTGCAAACTCAACATGCCTCCCTGCCTTTCCTGCCTCCCCTCCTTGGCCCATCTTCCTCTCCTCATTCAACCTCCCATCTCTATCTTTATCTCGTAAATCCTTCATTTTATTTGGTGTCTCCCAGCCCAGCCCAGGCAGCCGGCAGTCAGGGCTCTGGGAACTGACAATGGTGGTTTTGTGGTGCCGACCCACAAGAGAGCCTGGCAACAATTACATGTGGTGCAGAGGAAGCACTTTCAGCTTTGGGCCAGAACAGGCCCTGGAGGGTGATTGCAGCATTTTTTTTTTAAGAAAAAAAAAAAAAGCAAAACCCCCAAACATTTAATTCCACATATACCGCAAATTTGATTTATTATTTCATTATACACCGAATGGAAAAATCTGATGTAGAGAATCTACTGGCTCCAGCCTTGGAATTTTGACAAAGGTGCTTTGTGTTGAATGAACGTCTGTTTCTTCTGCGCTGCCTGCCCACTGTCCCTCCTGCCTGGTCACCACCACCAGAGTGTGCTGCTGCTTTGTCCAGCCACACTGGCCATTTGCAGGACGAGCTGGCTCCCTGCACCAGCAGTGCCTGGCTGAAGGCAAACAGCTTCATGTGGCCCAGGAGGGAAGGGAGCCACCTTCAAAGAGTGCAAAGGTGGGTGATGACATTTGAGGAATCTCATCTATTTGGGAGTAAAGTTCTGCAATCCCCAGCAGGGATTCTTGGGAAATAGAGAGTTTTGCTTAAATATCACAGTAGAACAGAAGCTGGGAAGGCACAAGAGACATGGAAATATTCAGAAGGCTCTCAGAGACCTTCCTGAGATGTGTGTGTCTCTTAGCATCAATCACGATTTAATATCGCCATCTGCATGGAGCAGCATGGGCCCGTGAATTATGTATTATGACTCAGCAGCCGCCCTCCAGGATGGGTCTTTCTTCTGTGTTCACTCTTTGAGGGAATGGGTCATGCATTTTTTAACTCTACAGGTGCACTTTACTATTCCCCATGTCTGTTGGCATTACTATCTCCCAGACCTCTGCTTTAGATTACTGGCCTGACAGGCTTTAAATGCATAAAAGATGGGCACGCTTCACATGGGTGGGTGGGACACAAATCCACACAAGTGGCCTTTCCGGCATCAAGCCTCCAGGAGCTCAAACTGTGCCATGTTGAGCTGCCCAGAATTGAATAGATTCAAGTCCATTTCCTACTGGGTGGAAAACAAAAGCAGCCATTTCCTCAGGCTAGTAGACAGCACATCATCTCTTACCTAATGACCCTGTACCCACCCCAACCCATGAGGACAATGGGCCCATCTCTCCCACCCAGACCACAAGAGACCAGCAATGAGGCCCAGTTCCTCTGCAGCCAATACCCCCAGGCTTTCAGGTGCCCACACCACTCACCCGTGCTGGGAACCCCATGTCATCTAGCCAGCCAAATTGTAGCCTGTTGGTCGTGGCTTATGCATATAAAATGGGGCGGAGTGGCCCTCTGAGAAGGCAGAGGTGTGAGGACATAGATCACCAGCTGCTCTTATTCAACTAGCGGAAGAGGGAATTTTCTACTGGCTCCAGCTCTCTGACAGCTATTTTGCAGAAAACTGCAGCCCTGCCACCAACTCACCCCAAACCACACTTTTTTCCCTTGGAATTCATCAGAGGAAACCTGAGCTGAGCTCCTGTTTAGTAACTGTTATGGTTTCCACATACTCTCCACTCTCCCCACCCACACTCCCTCCCTCCTTTCCCCATCCCTTCCTCTACTTCTCTCCAATTACTCTTGCAAGAGGAACTTTTCTCCCTCAATCTCCCCACTTCCCAGGTTTAGGCTTTTAGCAATTAGACCAGGCACACAGATCAGCAATAAAGACAGGAAACTTCTTCACAAAGGTTTCATTTTTCATCTAAAGTAAAAGTGATCATTCTCCACTACAAAAAAAATACAAACTATATATATCCTGTAGCTGACAGTCTGCACTGTCTTCTGTTAAACCAAAAGAAAAAGGAGTAATCTATTTCTTTTTTACTATCCTTTCTTTATCTGAATAAAATCAAGGCACTTATTGAAGTATCAGAGAACTCATTGAAACATCTGCCCCAGTCGTGTGTGGTTAACTTTTTCAATTTTCACAAATTTATAAACCCATATTCTTGTTTGGCTTGCATTCACACGCAGAAACACACAAACATAGATACTGAACATACTTCAAGAACATATACATATCATTAATTCACACTTTAGTCCTGTACACATGTTCACACCTTCTCATAAAATACCACAGATCATTTGCACAAACATATATCCACAAAGATAAACACTAGAATTTCTGTTTTTATTTTTCTTGGAGAAAACAGAATTCTTGAAACATATCAGTAAAAATTTTAAAGAAAACACACTTAATCATTCTTCATCTCCTCTTGATAACTGATCTTTCATTTCTAGGGTTGGGGATGCATCATTTCTTAAATACAAACATGTCCCAGTAGAAATTAGCTAGAATTTCTTCTGAAGAGCTATACCATCCATTACTTTGTAGGCCTTTATTGTGTTCAAAAATGAACTTTATACACGGTTTCTGTCTTGTTTCGGAGGAGTCAAGCTAAGCCAAAGGAGAGTTGAACTCAAGGGCAAAACCCTTAAGGCCAATCTCCATATACAGAGGGGAAATTGACCCTGTGGAAGTTTGAGCTACTGAGCCTGTTTGGTGAGTTGACAAAGGACTTCATTCTGCAACTATTTCGTGAATACCTTTCACCTGGGGCAAATTCATCACCCAAAGAGAGATAGCAAAACCCAAGTGTGGACTGTCCAGAGCAGTTTTCTCCTACGTCTGAGAGGGAAGCCTGCCGGATGAGCCAGGCCAGGTTTGAGAAAGGCCCAAGGCTGAAAGGAGTAGGGTGACAGCTCCAGATGTAATTGGAAAGAAAGAGAACACTAAGTTCTGAGGTCACCAAGTTCTGATTTTCCTCCTCTGATGACTGCTTAGGTGTTTCTATCTGAAATGGAGAAGATCAGATTGTCTTAAACTCTTTCTGTCTTGTTCTTTTTCTCTTCTTAAGTATTGTTGTGATGCTGCCTAGGGTAACGTAGCCCTGGAAAGGCAAAGGGATATTGTACACCCTCACTTAGGAACTTACCTTCCTACAGAACCCAATCCCTTTCCTTGCAAATGTTTAATTTTTTAAGAAGTATTAAGAACGGGAAAAGAAGATCTTGTAAAAATCTGGTCTGCCTTCTAGAAAAATTTAGTTGGCATTGTTTTAAAAGAACACTGTATAACCTGAACTTGACGATAATGTTTGCTAAATACTGAAGCCTGACAGTAGTGAGAACTTTCTAAATGATCGGATTACTATGGCTAACTTCACAACAGCTTGGTAAAAGACCAATCAGACCCCTCACTTTAGTTGAACTGAAGGAGAGAGCCCTTGGCAAAACCAGGGAAATTTGGCCACTGGCTGGATGTGGGATTACAGGGCCCAGTTGTAAAAGGTGAGTCTGGGGTAGTGGGACTGGGTTACCAGGAGAGGGAGGGATCAACATAGGCAGAAAGATGGGAGATGGCACCCAGCTCTTAACTCACTCAGTTTGACCTTTCTGGGGCTCAGCTTCGCAAACTGTAATTCAATGAATGGACTGAATTAGGTGTGTAGCTTTCAAATTTATTTGTGTTTTTTTTTGAAGTACTTTTTTTTTTCTTGAACAAAACTCTACCTAGACCTCTAATGTACAAAGAAAATAAAAGGGAGCTCTTCTTGGATGCTGGGAGGGAGGTGGCCAGAAGCAGTGTAGAGTCCAGGCCTCCCAGGCCCTGCCCTCAGCTCTGAGGGGCTTCTCAGCAAGCCCTGCTGGAACATGGTTTGAAACCCTCCAAATGGGGCATCTCGATTCCCTGTTACTTTAAAATGCCATGGAAAAGAGAAAGAGCAGAGGATTAGGAGACATCTATTTCCTATGTATACCTGAGAGCACTTAGTGGAGAAAAGCAATCAGTCTCATTTCCCCTGAAAATAATACACTACATTTACTTTACAATTTATTCTTCATCCACAGCATAATCCTATCTTGTCCCTATTTCCACAGCATTGTTTTCATTTAATTATTGGTAGCAAGGCAAAGAAGAAACTCTTTCTTCTACTTTAAAAGAAAAGAGGTTGTCACCTTGCCACTTAACTTATTCCACCAGGGCAGTTCATTGGAAATAGCATTGGAGCAGGATGTAAAAGCCTAGTAATCAAGTCTGGTCTCACCACTAGCAAGCTGTGTGACCTTGGGTAAGTTAGTAGACAACCTGAGCCTCTTTGCTTTCTCAACTATAGACTGAGAAGAATGATTTTAAAGGTCAGTTCCAGTGCTAAAATCCAAAGCCCATATAATGAGGTGGGGAAAAGATCCTATAACCCATAGACTGAGCCAAAAATTCAAAAGATTCTCTACCTTCCTAAATAATAAGACATTTATTCAAGGTGTTACCTCTGTTCTGTCTGCTTGGTAAGCCTGAAACAAAACTCCAGGATTCTTCAGATGAACACGTCTGTCTTGCATTACGGAGAGTTCAAATGTCTCCTTTAATCACATAAGGTCTACTAACATGAGTTTCTTTTTGTAACTGAGTCTGTGGCTGCATATTTATAAATATTATGGACACACAGTTCTGTGTGTGAGCATGTCAACAACCGTGATGCATGAGAAGAAAAACCAAAAGGAGTTTCTTCAACTCCCTCACCCAGATCATCTAAGGCCTTGGCTCAGGGTTTTAACCAAATTTTGCTTACCAACCCAGGATAAGCTGCTTTTTAAGAGTTATTTCTGTGAGCTGAGGCTGGATTTTGTTTTATTCAAAGCGACTTCAGCCTGTCACAAGACAGTCTCATAAAATCTGTATCTTGGCTTAAGCTGGGAAGAAATGAGCCAATCCATCAGCCTAGGAGTGTGGCTGTTTGACCACTTCCTAAGGCAACTGGGAAGGGATGCAGTCTACGCAATTTATGGAGACTGGTGGCAGTGAATGATGCACTCCTGAAGGCACAGCAAATGGAAATCCTTCTGAACTTTTGCAGTGATAAAGTTCAAAATCTGAATAAAAGGGCCATCTAGGAGGGAAGGAGAGAGGGAAGCAGAGAGCAGGGGAGAAAGCCAGCATATCAGTTTGGAAACAAATAAGGAACAAAGCACATTCCCTCTCTTAAAACACCTCCAATGAATTAACTTAGGAGAGAACTGGAAATTGGGTCTGGAAACAGGGCCTTTTAAACATCTCTCCCCTCAATCTGGATTCTAAAAATGAAGCCTCATTTAATCCGTAAAATGTAAGTTTGATGCAATTACCTCTCCTGACCTCGAATCATGCCACCTGTGGTAACCTTGTTATTTGTCATCTTATATCATAAACAAATGCAATTCCAATAGGGCAGCCAATATAATGTCATTAGTTTATATTTATGTCCGCTGTTTTCCAGCCCTCATTGCAAATGCAATTTTGATGCCATTGATGAGAGATCTGGGATTACAATTCCTGACCATTTTAGCAGACATTTGGGGAAGGAAACAGAAAAATAATTCTAAGGTCTCTCCAAAAAACAAAGGAGAAAAAAAGGTAATATAATATTTTCTTCATTTATTTTGATTAACTGAATCTTATGTTGAAACATCAATGGCTCCCCATTGGTTAGCAAGTGAAACCCAAACCTCTTTGCCTAGCAATTTGGACCCTGAATTGAGCCCAAGCTATTATTTCTAACCTTGTTTGCAATTATTTCCCACCATACATTCTAAACTGCAGCTTCTGAGTGTTCCCCAAATAAATCCAGCATCCATTGCTCTACCCACACCTTCCCCTTCCGCTTCCATACCCTTCCCTGCTCTAAATCCTGCCTATCCTCTCACTCCAGGCCACCTCTGCTTTTCTTCCACTCCCATACCAGGAATAATCTTTCTCTTCTCTGCATCTGAGAGGCTGAGGCTCTTTAGCATCTTCTGAGATGTGTGAGAATTCCCTAAGGCCTCATCCATTTTACTGAGCCACCAGCAACTTGAAGTCATGACTCCTTGCTGATCCATCTTTGGCAAGCCTTACAGGATCAAACCAGAGCCTTTCCCAAAAGTCAGACTCATCGAGATTTGGTGAATTAATCGATTAAGAAGTGACTAAAGGCACATCAAAAGTATCACAAGATAGGACAGACTCTGAGAGTTCTATCAGAAATTATTCTGTTGCTGCAGCTACTGCCCTTCCTTCCTCACCCTCAGCTGTTATTAAGTGCAAATATTTTTCAGTGGTGAATTGAGAGTTTGAATAACTTGTCTGGGATAATAATACCTAGTCATAAATAGGTCAAGTTAGAGTTAGTGTGAACTGTCTCCTAGAACACCCTAATAAAGATAATAATGATAAAATTCAAAGCACACTCACATTTTATTTTATTATTTTATTTTATTTTTTGAAACAGCGTCTCACCCAGGCTGGAGTACAGTGGCATGATCTCGGCTCACTGCAACCTCCACCTCCTGAGTTCAAGCAATTCTCCTGCCTCAGCCTCCTGAGTAGCTGGGATTACAGGCTGTCACCATACCCAGCAATTTTTTTTTTTTTTTTTTTTTTTTTTTTAGTAGAGATGGGGTCTTGCCATGTTGGCCAGGGTAGTCTTCAACTTCTGACCTCAGGTGATCTTCCCCCTTTGGCCTCCCAAAGTGCTGGGATTATAGGCATGAGCCACCACGCTCACCATTTTAATACTAGTAAAATTAATTTATCTCGGGGGTTTTGACCCCTTCACTGCAACCCCCACACTTCCAAAGGCAACTTTAAATATTTGTTATCTGTACCACCAGGAAGATGCTGACTATTACATCATCACTAAGCCATTTGTTGGTATTAGTTTTCTTGTGCTTGGTTTCAGCTCACCTCTCTCTACTCAATCCCTCCTTGTTTTTCTTTCTTTGGCCCCTAATATGCCTTTGGGGCACATCTGTTTTAGTTTTTCCCCTTTATCCAAACAATTATTATTACCATTCAGGCCAGTAATTTGCAATTCCCATTATCTTCATTGCTGAAAGACTCTCCAGAACCTGGTCACTGGTTATCACAGGATTTGTGGAGGCCGAAGCAGGGTACCATGGCCATGTGCACTCAGCTGGCCAGCAGCGTCATGCACTCCTTGCTTCTCTTTTGTGACTCTCAGCCTCTCCTTTTTTTCTGGATTAGATCATGAGTCCTTTATGAAGACCCAGAGGGAAATAGGATTATTAAGACTCTTGCTGGGTAAAAGCTATTTTGTCTTTCTGATGACTTTTTTGAGTTCAGCTGCTGAAGGCCCTTAATGCCAGAGTAGAAGTTATTACACATTCGGGAGGGCGCCTTCGACACAGTGTTCCCTGCTGAGCACAAGCTCAGTGATGAAGGATGGAAGGGGAGGAAAAGGAAAGGAAACGAGAGAGAGATTAAAAAGAAAATAGGAGGTAAGAATACTGAAAATAGAGAAAGGAGGAAAAAATGCAAAGGAGACGTAAATCTGAGATAAGAACCCAGCAGAGAATATTCTCCTCTGAAGAAGAGCGTGGTGAGAGATAATATGGTGCTTACAAAACACAGAGATTTGGTGGTAGAAGAACTGAGAATAAGAATTATTTACTTATTTTTAAAATCTCATAAAAATAAACTTACCACAGCGGTTACAGTGTGCTTTCTATGATCACGAGATTCCATTAACCCCACTGAAACAGTTTTAAAGATTCAGTGACTTCCACATAGGCTTCATATGTGCCAAATAGAATTCTATATCCTTTGGCATAGCATGGCAACCCTATGAAGAGGTATTGTTACCAAACACACTTCCAGACAAGCAAACTGAGGCACACAGACTAAGTATCCGATCACACAGGGTACTTGGGTCACAGAGCTGGCAAGTGGCTGAGCTGAATTCTAAACCCAGGCAGTCGAGCTCCCATGTGTCAGAAGCTGGGAAGGCCAGGGATGATACCCCAAAACTTCTCAGTGGCAAACCTACTTTGTAGCATTTAGGGAGAGACAAACATGTTGCCTGTTTGAAAACCCCCTTTTCTCTGCCTGTGCCAGTACTCTGTGCGAACAACGAGAGATGTGTTTGAGGCTGGGGTGTGAGTGGGCTGGAAGCACTTAACACCTTCTCCGCTCGCTGTACACACAGGCACTCAGCTCCTTGTCATCCTGGCCCTCTTTCCTGTGTTCTGGAAACCCCCGGCATGGGACTGGGGAAGGGGGAAATGAGGAAGTGAGGGGGTGATGGATAGGATGTTCAGGTCTGAAACCATGTATCACAACATGGAAGGATTTTTTTTTTTTTTGCCAACTCCTATTTCTCTCCTTTCTTCTCAGTTCTACTCTTCCCTATCCTAAATGCCACATTGTTATTGTTCTACTGGATAGGAGTAGCATTTTCAGAAATGGGGGATTTATTTTTATAGCACAGCTGGTCTGCCAAAGGTCACATAATTTGGCAATGTTCCCAGTGGTTAAAAATTAATTTCTCCTTATTAATACCGCCAAGGTCCCAGTGGATTGGAGCTCAGCCTTATCTAAACTTGACAGCTTCCTAAACCTTTAGAAGATGCTTTCTCCTGGAGGGCCAGCTATGATACAAGGCCACTGTGTCCTGGAATCCAACTCCACTGAATCCTGTAAGGTAATAAAACCATTAAGCCTTTGGCCATTTCCCATCAAGGCAGATAAAGCTTTAAAAAATACTGTAGGATCTCCAGGACAAACTTCTGCAGCATCTTCCAGAAGTGTGTTAATTAAAAAACAAAAGCAAAACCTAGCAAATAGCCGAGTCCCTACCTGGAAGGCAACAGTACAAACACTAACTTCTGGTGATCAGTATACTTACCTGCCATTCAAGGAGGGTAACTCAAAGATTATCCAGTGGCAAATGATGGTCAGATCATAAAATACCTCAAATATGTTAATAATACTACAAGCCGTTGCCCAGATGTCACTTTTCAAGTACTTCCTTGTCAGTTCAAGAAATTAAAAAGGTATTCTGCTTTTGCTCTATCTTTTAAAATAGGAAAATCTCAGCTCAAGTTCCTGAAGTCTTTCCAAACTGGACCTTTGAGAATATATTTGGAAACCTCTTTACTTGGCTCTTGAATTCTATCAACTCAAGAATTGTCTCACACTCAGGTCACCCTAAGTCAGTTCATTTTCTTGATTGCTTTAAGAAAGAGTTTTGTGAAATGAAAAACACCAGGGTCCCCAGAATCATCTGGTCCCTGGTGTCTTTCCCCACCAATCCCAGACCCCTCCCTCACTGTTATTTGTATTCGTGCCTCATTGCCTATGGCATTGGGACTCCTAGCTTTTTCTATGCCTGGAAGATAGGAACTGGCCTTTCTGCTGCAGAACGTGGACTTGATACATTCAACGGCAGGGGATCAGAGCCATTTGGGAGACAGCGGGAGTCCTGTCTGGGTAGCCTGGGTTCCAGTCACTGCAGCCTTTCAATCTTTTATTTTGCCAGTTGAGTGCTCCGGGTTAATGTCTGAGGGTTCTACAGGATGACATGAAACTCCAAACCTGTGAAACTCCAAACCTGATGTGCTGCCTGTGCATTCACAATTCTACCAGGCACAGCTTGGACGAGTATGGGCCTGCCTGGAGCCCTGTGGGGAGTGTACCTCTTGCCACTGTCTTGCACTGCGTGCTCTGTTGGCAACCGGCCACAGCTTCCCTACCTCCAGGAGCTGTTCATAGGGGAAAAGTTTACTGGGCACCAATTTAATGTGGGCATGAGACCAATCCCTAGAGCCTAGAGCAGGCCGTCTGTGTAAAATCTAGTTTACAGTTTACTTGCAAATTATTATGCTTGCCAATGGCCATCCCACATTTTGGGGAGACAGGCTAAAAGAAACACTTCAAATCCTTATCCAGCGCCCAGACCGTCATTGCTTCTCTTTCAGGATTTGTTTGAACCCAGACTTGTCTCCCACAGCCAATTTACACCTCTTATCTGATCATCTAGTTCAGACCGAAGGGTGAATTGACCGAATCTGCCCGTGTCCATGGCAATGGCATTAAAACTCAAGTATAGATCAAAGCTCTCCTGACAAGGAGGGGAGTGGTAGATGGTTACAGGGTTTGGGTTCTTTTGGCCCCAAGCGATGTGTCCCGGAGGTGGGGACATTAGGACTGGGAGTTGCCACCATTTGAAGAAACTCATTGTCAGGACTTGAATAATTTCCTGAGCAAAACCCAGTCCCCCGCAGATCATGATTAACTCTAGCCAAAGGGAGGTTCGTAGCGGGCGCTGACGGGGAATGGCTAGCGCCAGGGGGCTCTCCTCTCTGTCTGAAACCGAAAGGAAAGGAGGCGGAGGGAGGGGAGCCGAGCAGGGAGCACACGCCAATAAACCAGAGCGTGGATCCCCTATCCTCCCAGAAGAAATTCAACCAGAGCCGCAGAAGCCGCAACGCGTATAGGCGAGATCCCCTAAACTTGGTCTGGAAAGCGGATTCCCGACCTTCCCTAACCCAGATGATTCCCAGAGGGCGACAAGTCCATTCCAAATCCCTCCCCAACCTCCAAACACTAGCGCTACTGGTGCCCCCACGACCCCCACCCAGCCGCCAGACGCCTGCGACCGGGTGGGAAAGATCCGCGGCGCAGTCAGCCCTAGGCGAAGGGCGGGGGTAGCCGTTTAATCACAGCACGCCTCGCCTCCATTAACTTGTGTTGATATTAAAAAGAAATCAATCCGTGAAAATGAAGCATCGGCCGTAAATATTTCTTTTTCTCACGTGGAAAAGCAAAGAGCGAGGCGACTGGGGAGGGGAGGCGGGAACTCGCCGGCGACTGCAGGCAGAGGCTTCTCCGGAGACCAGAGCTGCAGCCGAGACCTAACTTTCCCGCACTGGGTAGCGTCGAGGAAATGCCGCAGGCTTTTCCCTGGGGGTGTCCTTAGGAGGAGGAGGAGGGGACAAGCATGAAGTGGTTGGAGGCGGACAACTTCGCGGAGGCTTCCGCCTCGGTTTTGCTTTCGCTGGGAATATTTTTGCTTAATAGAATGTTTATGGATCGCTGGGCTCTGTTTCTGCTGCGTAGCCCAAACAAATCGATGCAGCGTTAGAGACGGCGCTGGGGGGCGGGGAGGAGGAGGGAGGCCTAGGAGGAGAGCTGAGGGGCTACCACGTCCCCACCACGTGGATGGCTGCGCGCCGCGTGCTCTTCACCTGTTCCTGCGCACCGGCGGGCTCTGGGCGCGCCGCGCTCTAGATGCTGTGCAAATTGCGCGCATTCCTGCGGCTCTAGCTGGCTCCTTCCCGCCTCTCTCCGCCCTCCTCTCCGAAATCCCACCCCAGCTTCCTATCACCCAGTTGGGCCAGGGCTTGGATTCCCAAGCCCGCCGGCCTCGGCCTCCGGCCACTCAAAGCCGGCTCTCTAGGAGTCGCGGCAAGGCTGCGGCGCAGAGCGCAGCGCTGGGGACTGGCTGGGGAGCCCACGGCAGAGATGGAGACAGGCTAGCGGCTGCGCTGCGGTCTGGCTAGGCGGCGCAGTGAGGAGAGGGGCAGCCTGGTGCGCGTCGCCCATGCGGCCTCCCAGCCACGCACCAGCCCTAGGTGCCGCGCGTCGCGAGTGCCGTGTTATTTTCTCAATTGGTCTCCCGCGTGCACCTTCTGTCCCCTCTTATTCCTTCCCAGAATTG
The DNA here is from genome assembly GCA_963573385.1 of Cacajao melanocephalus. Lineage (NCBI taxonomy): Eukaryota > Metazoa > Chordata > Mammalia > Primates > Pitheciidae > Cacajao > Cacajao melanocephalus. The sequence goes on from CAUYLG010015373.1 coordinate 74,336, forward strand.
GTTCTCGTCGCCGGCGGCGGCGGAACCGGGCCCCTTCCCGGCTGGCGCACATCGGGTGACTCAGAGGTCTAGTTCGCCCTCGCCCTTGCCACCCGCTGCCGGCTCTCCGGGTGCCAGTCCGTTGCTCTGCCTGAAAGCCTGAGCAGCCCACGGCTTGCGACAGCATTTTGGGGAGCTGGAGGTTACTGGGAAGTCCCAGCTTCGAATCCCACCCTGAGATACAACCCCGGGTCCGAGGTTGCCCCGAACTCCGCGCCTCTGGGCTTCTCTGGAAGTGACGCAGCACGGCCGGGGATTGGGATGGGAGGGGGTTCTGCAGAGAGCGCGGGAGGCAGGTGGCAGAGCGGGAGTGGGTCCAAGCGGGTGTCGCGCACACACGTACACACACTCCATGCAGCGCTCGGGGACAGATGTGCGAACATCTGGGGTAGGAGATGGCCCCTGAGTCTTCACGACCCCTCCCGCTCCGCACAGCACACTGAACCTGAAGTTGCATGTGTATGCGCGCCGGTGTGAGTGCCAGTGTGTGCGCGCTCGCGCGCTGGGGCCTACCGGAGTCCGTGTCTGAATACATAATATACTGTGGGCATCCTCACGACGCGCACGCGTGCACACACACACACACACACACACAGCGAATCACACAAACATACACAATTTACGCAGCATCCAGGTCTGTGAGAGGTAATTTAATTCCACTTCAAGCCGGGAAGTTAGAATTAAGGCAAGAGGGAATGGGGGAGGCCCAAAAAATCTCCCCAAGTGGGACCCCCACCCTTCCCTTTGATAGGATTTGCAGATGCCTTGAAGACCACTTATGGCAAAGAAAGAGCTGAAAACGTGCGGATTTGGGTAGCAAAGGCATTTCTAAATTTTCCTTCCCCTCAAATAAATGGCCAAGCTTAAAGTAGTGTGTGTTCTGGGTGGGGGTTGGGGGGGAAGAAGGAAGGGTGACAGTGCCAGATGCAAAGTTAGGACCCACTAGCTGATGTTCTAGGGGATGCCCAGGAAGCTGCAGAGTTAGCCCTACCACTGCCGCCATCACCTTGCAAGTGGCTTGGGTGAGGCACTTCAGGAAGGCTTTTTCTTCTTTCTTTCACCCATTTCCTCCATAGATGGTTTCTCCATCTCCAATCACCTGTAGCAGCTGCGAAGAATTTTGTTGTCAGATTCCAGATACGGTTCTCAGCGGGGGAGAGAGGCTCACTCTATAGAGTGGTCCCTGGAAGGAAGCACAAGCCCCACTGCATTCCCCATGGAACCAGAGATCCCTTGCCAGAGAGCGTATCCCTTGCCCGATGCTCACAAACGCGGTCCGCAGACTGTTCTGGGCCTCGAAGTGCTTATCTCCACAGCAGCCTGTCCGGACACCCTTTCTGGCAGTGGTTGAGAACAAATTCCAATCAAAAGTTTCTAACCACTTCACTAGAGTGACAGACCTTCAAGGGCCTGCAATTTATCTAATAATAATTTCTAAAAAACGTATCATTTACTTTCCCAGACAACACATGGATGAAGAGAGAAGGGATGACCAGCCGCCTTGGTTGCCAGCAGCATCCAACCCCAAGCCTCTATCTCAGCCACAAGCCAACTTGCTCCACCAGCCTGAGCCCTAGGATTTTGAGGCGTATCCAACCATTCTCCAAAGAATCTACAGCCTCTGAAAACCAAAACTAAACTCTTGTCTTTCCCAAGCCCTTCAGTTAACATTGCTCAATGTAGCTTAGTGGAGGGAATGCAAATGATTTATATTTCACTGGCTAGGTTGGAGAAACTCAAGGGAGATGCGTTCTGCTTCAAGACAGAGAAAAAAAAATCCCCAAAAACTGTAATGCAAAGGCTTTGTAGTATTTTTAAATCTTTGATTCAGTCCATATGTGACATCTGAACACCGCCAAATTCTGTTTCAAAACACACAACACACACACACACACACACACACACACACACACTCCTAGTAGGAGAGGAAAGTTGGGTTTTAGCAGCCGTGGTGGTGCAGGGAGGGTCGGCTGGGATCTCTCTTTAAATTATTGAGTACTGAGGGAGCCTCCTGTGCTGTTCTGCGTGGCCTCCCTGCTTTAGCGGTGGCGTTTAAAGGGGAAACCATGTTGCAATAAATAGAAAAAAACTTTCAGTGGCTTACCTGATTGGGCTCTCACTTGGTGTCTTGAAAAGTAGAGGGCTAAGAAAACCCAGGTGAGAGGAAACATATCCATTTTGGAGAAGGTCGCTCTCTCCAGAGCTGGGTTCGTAGGTTTCTTGTTTAAATCTTTGTGTTTTTCTCTCTCTTATTTTCTTCCTTACAACGTCAGAGGTTTCTAATGGTCAGTGTTTCCCTCCTGAGTCCTGGTGGCTTGTCTTCACCTTTATTCTTGCTGGGATTTCCACCTCACCAGGAGGAGGGAGAGTAGCCCCTGAAATCAGCAAAGAGGGAACAAGCCGGGAAGAGGACACGGGTTTCCTCTTAAAAACAAAACGCATGTATGTTCTCTCCAGTTCCTCAAAGTGTTATTTCCTTTATCCTACAATATCACGAGTATTTCCCGAAAGCCAGGCGTAATAATAATGATAATAATTAAAGCCAAGACTTGCCGTGGGCATCACACGGCACCCAGGCAGCTGTGTGGTCTCAGAGGCGTAAACTGACACACATCCCCCGGCACCCGGGACGGACATGCGGGCGGAGGCAGCCGCCGCCGGACAGCCTGAGTGGGAGGCGGCCGCCTTGCTCTTCTCCTCGCCGGGTTCCCCTAGCGGGAGCCTTCCCCAACGACTACACCCGCTTGGCCAGCCTCTGGAGGGGAGTCTGAGGAAGGAAGCTGCTGCTGCTGTTGCTGCTGCTGGGGCGGCGGCGGCTGGGATCGCCTGCGAGTGAGCGAGCCCCTCTCCGAGTTCGCAGGCGCCCGCCCTCACCTCCACCTCGCCGAGTGTCTGCGCGGCTGAGGATGTGCTGGGGGCCGGCTGCAGGCTGGAGCCTCGCTCGCGATCTCTGTCTCCCCTCTGGCTCCCCTCTGCCTTTTCAGGCAGAGCAGCATGTGGATGTCAGAGCCGCGGCAGAGCTATCCGATTACGCGCCGGTTCAGGGCCCGCCCCTTCTGTGTTCCTGATTAAAGAGGCAGCCGCGGAGACGCGCGGCGCAGAGCCGAGTGCCGCGGCACTCAGCTCGGGCGGGGCGGCGGCGGCTTCTCCCCGGCTGCCGCAAGATCGAAGTTAAGGCGGCGCCCACCCCACCATCCCTCGTCCGCGCCGCATATCCCGCTGGCCCCGCGCACCTCCGCGCCGGGCAGCCCGTGCGTAACGCCCCGGGGAAGTAGCGCCCCGGGCACCTCCAGGGCGCTCTGCCCTTGGCCGTGTCGCCCCCACCCGAGGGAGACTCCGCGGGAAGCGGGGAATAGCCTTGTTCCCCCTGAATCCCACGACTCAGATGCCACACACGCAAACACAACACAATGCCACGCGCAATGGCGTTACAACAGGAGTTGGGTGTTGAGGGTAGCGAGCCGCTCGGCAGCTCAGCCATGCGTTCGAACAGGCAGCGGTGCGTGGCGGCGACACACACCGTCAGCCTGGGCTGAATAAAACCCCAAACACTCCTTGCGTTTACTACTCAGATCCTTTGTTATGTCCCAAAACATGCTATGCTCCTCTCTGGGTTAGGATTTCGTTATCCTCGCGCCTTTAATTTCTAACTATCTGCAAAAAAGGAAAGACTTTCTTCAGCAAAGAATTTCTTCAGGTAATTAAATTGGATTCCCTCGAGTTCCCCCGAAAAAGTATAGGTACTTAAAGGCTTCTCATCCAAATACTACTGAAACTACGTCTATTCACATTTTCCCCCATGGAAACGTGGTCACAAAGCCCAGAGAAAGAAAACAGCATTATGCCAACTATTTTTAAATGGAGGCGTGAAAACTGTTTAGAGGGAACTGCAAGCTAACAGTTGGGGAAACACTTGTATCTTTGTTTCTGAGGATGGCTTTGTGGATTCCAAACTGTCTTGCTTCACCAGACACCTATTACTATATTATCATAAAGCCTCCGACAGAAACAGCCCAAATTACACCCTGCACATGTACACCTTTTCTGCCACAAAAGAGGTATGTGAAAAATAAGAAAATTCAGAAAAATGTTTACAGATTAAGGTTTTTTAAATGAAGAAAGTAAAATTTTTTGTAGATTAAGAAAGATACAGTTTTAATGACAAGAAACACACACACCTGACTATCCTATTTTCTTCTTGGCTTGCACTTGTGGATTCTTCTGGGTGGTTTCCCTCCTTATCTGGACTTGCCCATTAGCTTTGTGTATCACTTTTAGTGTTTGAAAAATCTGTAACTCCCACTTAACTGTTATTTACACTGAGATAACCAAAACAAAATTGAATCAGAAGTGATTTGCAAATAGTTGAGCCAAGCTGTGCGGGAGGGGATTTTAGAGTGGAAATCCACAGGCTGCATATCACACTGTTAATCTTAGATGCCTGGTTGGAAAGGCACAGAACAGAGGCCTCTGAGCTCTTCCAGGAAGCATGTCTCCTGGCTAGCCTAAATGCTACCCTTCATTCCTTCTTTGCCTCCCTCCTTCCCCTCCCTCTCTCCTTTGCTTCCTTCCCACTTCTTTCCTTTCTAGGCTTGAGAGCACATCCACATTATTAAAAACTCCACATTTACATTTCTCCTCTTTAATGCTCAATTGTAAAGAACGATTCCAAGCCTCAAATATTTAACAAGGTAAAGAGGCAGTTTGGATTATTAACCTTAAGCAGAGATCCCGGTTTATGTCATTGCCAAGATGCAAATCTAAGGACAAATAACACTATTCATAGTGACAGTCCCTGAATAGCGAGGGTCATTTAGTATCACTTCTCCTCACCACTCACCAGGCATGCCAAACCATTTAGTCAGTGCCCAATGTGGGAGACTCCTGTAGCCAGAGTTTAGGTGAAGAGTACCGTGAAAGGGGGAAAGGAGAGAGAAAAAGTAAACTGAAGCCCACTGGAGAACCATAAGAATGACAATCCCGGACTTCTGGTCTTGGGGTCTCAGTGATGACGGTCCTCATCAGGCTGTGTCCAGAGTAAAGTCAGAATCAGTTTTGTTCCTGGACCTGTTTGCCCACACTATGATTTTTCATTTTTCAGAGGTGCCCTACAGGGGAAGCTCACTGACTTCCTGGGAGTCCTCTGTACCAGAGCTGCAAGACTTTTCACCCCCTTGAGTGAAGGCCCCATTTCCTGCAGTTGGACGGAGAGTCTCAGGTTTCCAGCCCTGGGGACTCAAGCAGCCAGACCATTTTTTAATCCTTTAGGGGGCAGCACTCAATAAATAATGGTAACAGCACCTAGGGTTACACTTCTGGTGGGGAGTTTCAAAGTGCTTTATCAGACCAGGGAAGATTCAGAGTGAGGCCCATCTCTCCCCAGCCTACTCTGAGCAAGACTCCACCAGCCCAGGGAGGGCTTAGAATTGCTTTAACCTAAGACTTCCAAGGACTCTTGGGAACTAAACACAAATCCCACATGTGCCACATGGAAAACAAATCTTTAGGGAAATTCTTCACACTGGGACTGGCTCAGACCTGCCGGTCTTGTTTTCCTCTAGACTGGGATCTCAGGGTTTGACTGCAATCGGTTTAGTTTTGACCAGAGATACAGTGGTGGAGAGCTAGACACTGTGCTTTTCAGTATTTTGTGAGTCCACATCCCGGGACCACAGGGAAGCCAGCCTACCTAAAGGCCAGTGTCAAACAATGGGTTTGTGAACAAAAACACTGAGCTGACTAGAAAATAGCTAATTACTGAAGCTAAGAATCCCGGCCACATCACTGACTCACCTAGGATGTTTTATGTCATTATCCTTAATTGTAAAATAATACTAGATAATCTCATCCTGCATTCCATTCCTTTGACAGAAAGGGATGTGGGGGAACATGAAACAGGTTGGTAAATGATGCTAAGAGAAAGCTGTTACCAAGCCACACCCCTGTGGAAAGTTAAGTGTTCCCAGCTAGACAGTTCCAAACCTTACGGTATATCAGCATCCCCTAGAGCAAGTGTTAAAAATTTACATCCCTGGGAACCATCTTCCTGCAGATCAAATTCCTTGGGTCTGGAGTGGTCTTTGGGAATCTGTATTTTTAACACACATTTTAGGTGATTCTGATGCAAAGCCCCTACTGGCCACTAGTTGGAAACTTCCGATCTGATGTGTTATATTTACACACAGCCTTCCATAAATCCTCACTTGTTGAAGGAAACCTGGACAAGTATTCCTTCACATTTCCTCCCATTCCTTCATACTTTTCAGTATGGGGCAGATGTTTCCGGAAAAACCACCAAGAACAAGTTCCCGAAAATGCTGGAGTGGTGGAATTCCCAGATTTACCTGTGACCTTTAACAGCAACTGCAGAGAGCCAATTTGAAAACACGAAAAGCTTCACCTCATGCAGGCAGGAGCTTTGCAGGAACACGTTCAAAGTACCGGCTGATGGGTTTCTGAGCTGGAGCCAGCCCTTTCACCACCAGCCCACTCAACCATTGGTGGTTACTAGAGGTTCGTTTCAGGTACAGTTTTCCATCTGTGCTCATCCCACTGTACTTGCGACATGCTCATGGAAGCATGACTATGCCAGAGGTATGCGAGCAAGACAGAGATTTAGGTCTTGCCTCTTGGGAACACAGGATCTAAAAGCTCCAGAAGTTTCATGCTTCCACAATAGATACCACTTGTCACAGATGCTTCCCCTTATTGGAGCCCTAACCTCAATAAGCTCTCACCCCGAAAAGGGGCGATCTGAGGCATAATTGCTTCTTCATCTGTAATTTACCACACTGCCCTAGTTAAGGTTTAGCTACATCTGTCTCAGAAGCAAAGCTTCAGTGGAATAGGTCCTAATTTATTATTCTCTCTTTTGTTTGATGTCAAAGTCCAGGTTTCTTGTGACTAAGGTTTTTTTTTTTTTTTTCTTACTTGTCTTTTAAACAATCAACATTTTTTTCCCAGCATACTTGAATATTGTCCAGTAGTTTCTATTTGACATTTCTATTCTAAATTGATATTTCTAGTATATTCCATGTGGTGGGTTTCCAGAATCCTTACAGATTTCCATAAAGTATTGAAATCTCCTTCACTCCCCACCGTGTGTGTGTCTCTTCTCTTCCTCAGACACAAACACTGGATCTGGTAGGAGGAGTCCTTATGAGAGAAAATTTAAAAAGCAGTAGCAAAACGTGCAAAATGCATTCAAACCTCCCTGGAATCCTTGGCAAAGAAACCTAAAAAAGCCTTCTTGCTTCCTCCACTCTGCCTGGCTTTAGCACAAGATCTGATCTCCCTGTGATACACCAGTTTTTCTACCTTGAGGGCCTAAGTGTATCAAAAAGACCCCATCAACTCTCTCCCTTAAAACAGCACTCTCCAATAAATCTTCTGCAAGGTTAGTGGTCTCTGTACTGTTCATGTGGCTACTGGGCATTGGAAATGTGGCTCGTGTAAGTGAGTCACTGAATTGTAGGTTGTATTTAATTTTATTCATTTAAATGTAAATTGCCACATGTGCTTACCAGCTACCATGTTGGACAATTCAGCTTCGGAATCAAAAGACCAGAGCTGAATAATTCCGATAGAAACCCACAGAAATTCACACCCTTATAAATCTCTGTGGTTACCCTACTTGTTTGCCAAGAAAGGAACCCCAGTATCAGCAGAAGTGCTGATTGCCAAGGCAGCATTTGAAAATGCTCGCTGTCCGTTTGGCTAAGGAAGAGAAGGGCTAGCTTATATTCATACTATTTTCTGCCATCCTGTGTTCTTTCTACGCTCTCTCGGATGACTTTTCCAGAGCATTCACCAGGGGTCAGGGTCTTTATGGTGCTCCTACAGCTTCTGGCCCCAGTTCCACTCGTCAGTGGAGACCACCGCAGAGAAGCAGGTGGGGACTGCAGAAACCTTGAGGACAGGGCAGCTGGACCCTCGGTCTCTACTTGGGTGTCCTTGAAAATTCTGTTAGCCAGTTTGGAACCACTTGCCTCACCTTTAGAATGATGGGTTGATTTGAATGATTTTTAACCTTAGCTGGTTTTGAGTTTTGTCTATGGCTCTTTCCTGATCCCATTCTCACTCATGGATTTAAAACTGGTTTTAGTATGAATTCCATAGGCCAACCTAAGCAATTTGAAATTAATGCTCCTTTATCCTTAAACTATTAAGGCGTGGATGGGGCTTCAATGGATATTCCAACATCATGGTATTTGCATTGGGTACTTTTTCTGAAAGAGCGAGTGCTAATGAGTATGTCAGGCCATCTTGGCAGGGCTTTTTGAGGAGACGTTTTTCAACAAGGCTTTTCCTAGCCCATCACAAAAATACAGATTCCACTTGATAATCACAACCGAAGGCCAAGAATTTATTTGTAACGTCACAGCACTTACAGATTAGGCGATTGGATATTTTAGGGCTATGATATGAAATTTTTAATCATTTGAAAATATTTTGAACAAAATATTCCCATTCCTAAATTCATAGACGAATTTTCTTGGAAACTAGAATCTTCCACCTACTTACTTTGCCTTCATTCATGTGCATATGTACCCTATCAAATCCCCCACAGATTTGTAAGGGATTTTTTTTATTGTTGCTATTGCTGTTTTCAAATTTGTAACCTGTGACTTATGGTGCCTTAATTAGACATCTACATGTCAGGTGATTGTTACATTATGATGGCAATAGCTGCTAATTTGAGCATGAAAGTCTTGATGGAAAAGCAGTAGTCAGGGAGCTGACCTTTTGCTATTGAGGAGACTCCAGGGTGGGTTAATTCACACCCACCGTAGTCATTAGTTCCCACTCTACTCCTTCATATTTACTCCTACAGTTTACTGAGCTGCCAATCAATCCTTAGTATCCGGATGAGCGCACTAATGGGGAGGGGGCTGGAATGGTGCTTGCTTTCTGCAGCAACGAAGAAATCATTTATAGAGGCAGTCTCCTTTTCAGTCTCTAGACTCACATTCTATTTATTTACTTTCAAAATTAAATAAAAAGGAAAATAAGTAGTACACGTATATCTTTTAAAAATTCAAAGCACACAAAAAAGTATTCTGTACAAACTTCATACCTGTCCCTTAGTTTTTGAGTTCACTTCTTCCCTATTGATGCAGGTTTCACATATTTTCCAGAGATATTGAGACTAGATTGCAAGTTAAAAGCAAAGACACCTTTTATGTTTCTCTTTAACTTTCCTTCTCTAGCTTTTTCCCTCCCTCTTTCCTCTAGTGCAAAGCAGTAATGATCTTGCAAACCGTTAGGGGGCAGCTGTGACCAAAAAAGGAAGCAGCAAGCAGCAAGGAGGAACTAAACTCCCAGAAGAGAGAGGCAAAAGGAAGTGGAAGGAATGCTAAGGAGAGAGACCAGCTAAAGAGGAAAATGGAAAAAAGACAACGAAGAAGAAAGGAACGCAGGCATTAGAAAACAAAAGGTAATGGAGAGCGAGGTGATGGTATTAACCAGCCAAAGGCAGTGTGTGTGTTAGGGAAGGGATAATTTATGAAGGCCAGGGATTATCTGATGTTTTGTTTTGTTTTGTTTTTGAAAGCAAACCTGTGGAACCCGAATTGACTCAATGCTAGCAGAAAGTAGGAAGTTATCTTTTTCAGAACCGGAAGGCATTTATTGTGCTGGACTTTACATTCTAGGGATGTATTTCAAATTGAAGGGTTCTGAGGGTTCCATTTGGGCTTGCGATGTGGGGGCCAGATGGAGAGGAACAGCCCCCTTCCCTTACTTCTTCAGAATGCTTAAAAATACTTTCAGGCCTCAGCAAGACAGCAAAATTAGCCTGAATATAAAAGTGTAATTCTATTTCTCAGGGCAGCAAAGCTAAAAAACAAAGAGGGGCTTCCTTTGAAGCGGACGCCTTGATCAAAGTGCTTTCAGGTGTACTTCGGGCATACCTCCCCTGGTTTCAGCAGGTTAACTTCATTAAAGCTCCTAGCTACTGCTTTAATGTTTTCTAGGCTTTCCTCTAGGGTACATTAAGCAGAAACAAGCCCTCGTGGGAGTTCTGTACCCTGACGTTTTGCATTGTGGATGGAATGCAGGGGCAACATTTATGTTGGAATAATATTAAATGGGAAATTGTTTCTAGAGCACAATAAATATGATCACTTTTAGTTAGTATCTTCTTTTCTCTAATTCAAACTTTCCCTCCCCACCTTTAAAAAAGTGGCAAAAACTTTAGGAAACCCCGGTCTAGAGCCACCAGATAAAGCATGGAAGGCCTCCATTTATTTGCTAAATCTGATTCAGAAGGTAGAATACTCCCCAAGCTGCCCCAAACGCTATGCCCAATGCTACTCATCAAAATTGAGTGAAATCTTTCATTTTAGAATCAAAGGCACTGGCTCTCAGTCACATTTGTTAGACTTGTATGTTTACTGAAGATTCAAGATGAGTAAAGTCCACTTTGGGCATGCTGGGGGTTATAAAGAAAAAGCCTGGTGTGCACTTGCCCCAAGGAACCCTTCAACCCTGGGCCACATCAAGCTGGTGCTTTATACAGTGGCCACTAGAGTTTTGATGAATTAGAGTAAATTGAAATTTGACCTATTTTGTACAGTGGTCATTTTCCAGAATGTGAGGTTTCTCCTGTAGCCTAAAGTGAGATGCTCTCTCTATTTCCACCTCTCTCTCTCGTTCCTTTTTTTTGTGACATGGATTCCCAGAGTTTAGTTTTTAAGACGTTTTAAAATTCATACTGGAAACTTGTCCAAACAAAAACCTCTGACCAGAAGCAATTTGCTTCCCTTTAAAATGTACCCAAAAGTTAAATTACATATTTACTTGACTTTGTGTCTCTTTGCTAGAATTTGGCAAGGATTTAGGATGCGAAAACATTTTCCATTTGATTTCTCATTTCATTTGATTATAACTTAGAAGGAATAAATGTAATTTTTGACCTTTCAACACACCTGGAAGTATGTGTTCCTCTTACTGTATTTGACTGACAGTATTCTCATAAATAGCGTGGCTTCTTTAACACTGAGCTCCCCTACTTCTTAGAAAATGGAAGAGTTGGCCAGGCACTGTGACTCACACCTATAATCCCAGCACTTTGGGAGGCCGAGGTGGGTGGATCATTTGAGGTCAGGAGTTTGAGACCAGCCTGGCTAACATGGTGAAACTCCATCACTACTAAAAATACAAAAATTAGCTGGGCATGGTGGCAGGTGCCTGTAATCCCAGCTACTGAGGAGGCTGAGGGAGGAGAATCACTTGAACCTGGGAGGCAGAGGTTGCAGTGAGCCAAGATCGTGCCTCTTCATTTCAGCCTGGGTGACAGAGCAAGACTCTGTCTCAAAAAAAAAAAAAAAAAAAAAGAAGAGTTACACTTGAAGGGAGAGAATTATTCTTGGGCAAGTTAACTTAATAATATTATTATGCTAAAAATATAAGACAACATAGGGAACTCAGGGCCCTGAACAGGGATCAAGAGACCTAGACTCTGGTTCTGCCTTTTGTGTTGATGCTGTGTGTACTTTGGGTCCATCCTTTTGTCTTCTTTTTCCTCACTCATAAAAGGCAGATTGTTATTCCACAGCAGTGACCCTACCAAACTATTCAGTTGAATCTACACTTGATATAAAGCAGGATCCAGTTTAGTGCCCTCATTGATTAAAAAAAAAAAACTGTATGGAACATATGCTATGTGCCAAGCTCTGCGTGAGTGGAATAACAGCCAGTGCATCTGTGAAGGTGGCTGTTCTCAAGCACTTTACTTCCTTAAGGAAGAGACAGATAGCACTCAGCACAGCAATGAGCAGGATCATTTCAGATGGTGATAATGAGTTCTAAGAAGAAAATAAGATAGTGTGATAGACCAGGAAACCAGCCCTCAGGAAATCTGGTTTAGCCCTTCCACGAACCAAGGCTCTAATGTAAGCAAATAACCTGACTCAGGCTCAATCTCATCTCTAAATAAGGGGTCGGGCTGTTGTGTTACATTAGTGTTTTTCAGAGTTCAGACTGAGATTCGTTAATGGGTTATAAAATCAATTTAGAGTATTGTAATCAGCATTTTTAATATAATCAATCAAATAAGAATATAATTTCATGAAACTGGTTTTATATATACATATATATAATCCGTACATATATAATATGTATATAAAAGGATACATATATATGAAATATACACATAAACACACACAACTGTTCTGGGTCCCATGTAAAATATACTTTTGTGTATATGAGTTGTCTTAGATTAGATGACCTCTAAAATATTTTGAAGCTTTCCAACTCTGATTCTCTTAAATTTTTATAGCAAGGGCCTAATGTAGCATAGTTTTTATTTGATTTTACTTATCATTAAATAAATACTAGTATTCCTCTCATCAGAGAATCCCAGTGTTTAACTCAGTTTCAGGTACATGATTGGTGCTTGATAAATGTTTTTGAATTAATGGAAATGAGATTTATACACTAGGTCTTAAAATAAATACAGCAACCTGATATGAATCGCCAAAAAACTTACCAGTCAATGCATCAAAATAATTTATTATATTTTCCTAAATGCCAGCTGTATAAACCAAATTCAAAATTTTATTGCCTTTTCTTTTTGTGATACTAGGAACAGCCTTTTCTTAGAATTCTCGGAAACTCTGTTAATATTAAAAGAAAAAAAGAGAGAGAGAGCTTAAAATGTTCTTCCCCAAGAAAGGCAAACTGCTTTCTTCTTACTTATAACTGTAATTCAATAAACCTTTAGACTGTTTAAAGAAAGAAAAGAATTAGTGCAGAAATTTTTCTATTTTTTATCCGTTGGGGACCCAGATAATTCTGCCTTCTTAAAAATTCCCCTGACTTTGTGAGTTTTAATTTCTTAAGCTACCTTTTTCAGTGTGCCAGTAATTTTACTTTAATGCAGACTCGTTCCTTAGTTATGGTTTAAGTAGTAGGTTTCTCCATCTCAAAATTATTTTTTAAATTATACATTTGATTAGAAAATAGATAACCCAAGTCTTCCATCCTTCCTCTCCATGAACCCTTGTTGACATCCATTGGGATGGGAGAATCAGACTAAGGAGATCCCATTGAGGAATCAATGATATATCTTCCTTTAGAAAGAAATGATTCAGTAGACCTTGCTCAGTGCCCAGTGCACCTTGCTATGAGTTAACTTTCAAGTGTATTTCCTTAATTGCCTGAAAATACATGGTCAGGCAAATTGACTTAGAGTTTAGCAGTGTTATACCCAATGTTTAAATCCATTCCCTTCCATCTTCCCCAACAGGGCAGACACACATATACCAAAAAGCAGCAGCAGTAAGCTGGCACCCTAGTCAAATGGCAAGTGCTTATCCAGCATGCACCAGTAACACAGTCATGTTTCCATTAAGGGGTACCTTGGCTTATGCAAAACTGTCCTTTTGAGATATGATATAGGAAATCACATTTTTGTGAATCAAAATGTAAATAAACTAAAAAAGTCACTATTCAATGGGAGCCCATAGTTTTAAAGTGACTGGGGGTTCCAGAATTGATCAACCCTGTAAGTTTAGATTGACATGGAACTAACTAAAGTATATTGGCTTGAAAGTGGTTCTGAAACTATTATTTAGAACAAAATGTGTAAAAATCTTTGAAAGTCCTTTGTATCATTCTATGACCCTTATTTGTATTGTTGTTATTGTTACTCTTGTTACTAGTGATGAATTTGCCCATGTCAGGGAAATTCAATATATTTATGCTTTTCTTCACCTTGCCAACTATAAGTCATATCAAATGCAAATCCATCCCATGTATTTCCCTAAGTAATTCCAATTTTTGTAGATTTTTTTTTCTTGCAGAATCTCTCATAGAATTATTTTAACAGTTATACTCTGGTGAAGATATGCTAAGATTGGTTCTTTTTTTTTATTATTATTACTTTCGGTAACTGAAGTTAATAGCACTTGTCATTCTGAGATACAACACCCAACTGACACTGAGAAATGGCAGCTTTCAGTTAAACAAATGCAAAGCTGTATTTAGGCTCATTTGCAACATTGTGATGGGAAGAAATCAAAGCCTCCTCTGCTTTTATTTAAAAAATCCTCACCAGGGCGATTCCATCAGAAATACTGTTACGATGGCTTTCCTATTTTGATCCTTCATTTCCAAAGGTAACATATTAAAAAAAACTCTAGATCCAATATAAGTGATTTTTAAAAGTCAATTTGAACAAATGCTGCTGTGGTATGTGTTAGAATTTTTAAAATTCTCAGAATGTCTCAGAAGGCAATGGTGGGAGGTTTGTTTAAAGAAAGAGGCACGTACAGCCAGTGGAAAGAGTGTCAAGTCTGGGATCCTAACTAAATGTTTCAGACAAGACCCTTTACCTTTTGCTAATTGTAAAATAAACAGATCCCCCTGCTCTAGAGTTGTTTAGACAGTCTTTCTGCCTATGGGTATGGGGATGTCAGTTTATTTATCACACAAAGAGTTGTTGGCTGAGCAGGAAATTAAACTCTAAACTTCTGACACCAAGTTCTGTTCTCTCACCAGAGGACTACATTTGGAGTGTGGACTCCAAACTCCAGCTCTTCCTACCTTTCTTCCACATGGTCTATTTACTCATGTGTCTACAAAATAATTTAGGAATAGATTACAAAAGAAATCTTGCAACATACCACAAATTAGCATCAGCTGGCCAACCTGGGGTCTGTCACCAGGATGTTGATTTAAAAAACAAAACAAAACATTTATCACTGTGGTAAAAACATGTTATCCTGCAATAGCATTTACTAAGCACCTAATTGCTCCTGGGGCATAGTTGGGGCCAGGCAAAGAAACAACTCGTCCTTCAGCAAATCTGTAAGCATGGACATACCCAGACACATAGACTGCCAGTGAGTACCTGAGGGACAGCCCCAGGCATGACCTACATGGATAGTAAGAGAAACTCTTGGGTAATAACTTGTCTATCGATATGTCAGATCTCTTTCAGGCACAAGAAAATAGGGTGTACTTAGGTGGGGAGAACCACTGAATGTTATTTCCACTAGTTCCACTAGGAACTAAGTTAAATAAACCAACTGCTATCTAAGGACAAGTTGCTATTATTTGTCATGCAACATTCTCAAAAATCAGAGTATTTCAAAGATCTTGTAGAGAGGAACTTTGGAAATTGTATTAGTGTGTGAAAATTAAACAACATGCTTCTGTATAAACATTGGGTCAAGAAAGAAATTAAGGAGGAAATAAAAAAATTTCTCAAAACAAATGAAAATCAAAACACAGCATGCCAAAATCTATGGGATACAACAAAGGCGGTGCTAAGAGGAAAGTTTATAGCGATAAACACCTGCATCAAAAAAGTAGAAAGATATCAAATAAACAATCTAATGATGTACCTCAAGGAACTAGAAATGTAAAAAAGAAAACCAAAAGTAATAGAAATACATCATAAAGATCAGAGCAGACTTAAATAAAACAGAAATTTTAAAAATACAAAGGATCAATGAAACAAAAATCTTGCTTTTTTGAAGAAGTAAAAAAATCAATAAACTGCTAGCTAGACTAACCAAGAAAAAAGAGAGAAGACCCAATAAACAAAATTAGAAACAAAAAAGAGAGACATTGCAATTGCTATCACAAAAATGAGTCTCAAAATCATTTTTCAAAATGATACATTTGATTAGAAAATGTATAATTAAAATTATACATTTGATTAGATGATTATCAGAGACTATTATGAATAACTAACAAACTGGGAAACCTAGTGAAAATACATAAATTCCTGGACACGTACAGCCTACCATGATTGAAACTGAAAACTTGAACAGACCAGTAATGAATAACGAGATTGAATTCATAATGAAAAGTCTCTCCCAACAAAGAAAAGCCCAGGACTAGATGGCTTCACTGCCAAACTCTACCACACTAACAGCAATTCTCCTCAAACTATTTCAAAAAATTGAAGAGGAAGAAATTCTCCCTAGCTCATTTTATGAGGCCAGCAGTACCCTGATACCAAAACCAAACAAAGATGTAACCAAAATAAAACAAAATAAAAACCCTACAGGCCAATATCCCTGGTGAATATAGTTGCAAAAATCCTCAACAAAATACCAGCAAACAAAATCCAACAGCGTATCAAAAAGATAATATACTATGATCATGTGAGACTTATCCCAGGGATACAAAGATGGGTTAACATACGAAAATGAATAAATGTGATATATCACATCTATAGGATGAAGGCCAAAAACCATACGATCATCTCAATAGATACAAACAAAAGATTGATAAAATTTAACATCCCTCTCTGATATGGTTTGGCTTTGTGTCCCCACCCTAATCTCATCTTGAGTTGTGATCCCATAATCCCCATGTGTCGTGGGAGGGGCCCAGTGGGAGAGAATTGGATCATAGGGGCAGTTTCCCTCATGCTGTTCTCGTGATAGTGAGTGAGTTCTCATGAGAGCTGATGGTTTGGTAAGTGTCTGGCATTTCCCCTGCTTACACTCATTCTCTGTCTTGTTGCCCTGTGAAGAGGTACCTTCTGCTGTGATTGTAAGTTTCCTGAGATCTCCTCAGCCATGCAGAACTGTGAGTCAATTGAACTTCTTTTCTTTATAAATTATCCAGTCTTGGGTATTTCTTCATAGCAGCATGAGAATGGAGTAATACAATCCCTTCATGATAAAATCTCTCAACAAACTAGGCACAGAAGAAATATTTTCAACACAATAAAGGCCATATATGGCAAAACCACAGCTAATATCATGGGGAAAAGTCAAAAGCCTTTTATCTAAGAACTAGAACAAGAGAAGAGTGTCCACTTTCACCACTCTTATTCAACATAGTACTGGAAGTCTCAGCCACAGCAATCAGACAAGGAAAAGATATAAAAGGTGTCCAAATTGAAAATTAAGAAGTCAAATTATCCTTCTTTGCAGATGACATGATCTTATATCTAAAGCATTTAGAGACTCCACCAAAAAGCTCTTAGATCTGATAGATACATTAAGTAAAGTTACATGATCCAAAATCAAAATACAAAAATTTCTACATGCCCAAAATGAATTAACTGAGAAAGAAATCAACAAGATAATCCCATTTACAATAGCTACAAAAAATAAAATACCTAGAACTCAATTTAACAAGGAAGTGAAAGACCTCTGCAAGGAAAACTACAAAACACTAATGAAAGAAATTTAAGGGGACAGATACAAATGAAAAGACATTCCATGGATCTCATTCCATGCTCATAGATAGAAGAATTAATATTGTTAAAATGACCATTACCCAAAGCAATCTACAGATTTGATATAATCCCTTTCAAAATATCAATGTTATTTATCACAGAAATAGAAAAAACAATCCTAAAGTTTGTATGGGACCAAAATAAAGTCCAAATAGACAAAGCAATTCTGAACAAAAACAAAAAGCTGAAGCCATCACACTGCTTGATATATTGCAAAAGTAGAGGAGTCAAAATGGCATGGTATTCATATAAAAACAGACACATAGACCAATGGGAAAGAATAGAGAACCCAGAAATAAATCTATGTATTTACAGCCAAATGATTTTCAACAAAGATGCCAAGAACATACATTGGGGAAAGGATACCTTCTTCATAAATGATGCTGGAAAAATTGGATATCCATATGCAGAATAATGAAACTGGATCCCTATCTCACTATATACAAAAATCAACTAGAGGTGGATTAAAGACTTAAATGTAAGACTTAAAACTATAAAACTACTAGAAGAACACATAGGGGAAATGCTTCAGGACACTGATTAGACAAATATTTTATGGCTAAGACTTCAAAAGCATAGGCAACAAAAACAAACCTAGACACCTAGGACCATAATAAACTAAAAAGCTTCTGCACAACAAAAGAAACAAAACAGAATAAAAAGACAACCTGTTGAATGGGAGAAAATGTTTGCAAACTATTCACCTGACAAGAGACTAATAGCCAGAATATACAAGGAACTCAAAACAACTCAACAGTATAAAAAGAAATAATCCCATTAAGGATTAATGGGACATGAGTAGACATTTCTCAAAAAAAAAAAAAAAAAAGACATAGAAGTAGCTAATGGGTATATGAAAAAATGTTCAACATCACTAATTATCAGGGAAATGCAAGTCAAAGCCACAGTGAGATATCATCTTACTCCAGTTAAAATGCCAATTATTAAAAAGATAAAAAGTAATCAATGCTAGCAAGGATGTGGATAAAAGAGAACTCTTATACACTTGTGGTGGCAATGTAAATTAGTACAGCCACTATGGAAAACAGTATGGAGAGTTCTCAAAAAACTAAAAATAGAACTACCATATAAACTAACAATCCCACTATTGGATATTTATCCAAAGGAAAGGAAAGATATGGAATCAACCCAAGTGTCCATTAATGGCTGAATAGATTAAAAATGTGGTATATATGTACAATAGAATACTATTCAACCGTAGAAAATGAAATTCTGTCATCTGCAGCAACATGGATGAAACTGGAGGTCGTTATGTTAAGTGAAATAAGGCAGGCACAGAAAGACAAATATCACATGTTCTCACTCATATGTGGGAGCTAAAGAAGTTTATTTCATGGAGGCAGAAAGTGGAATGACAGATATCAGATGCTGGGAAATACATATAGGTGGGCTAGGGGTGATGAAGGGAGATCAGTTAATGGATACAAACATACAGTTAGATAGAAAATTTCCAATGTTTGATAGTAGAGTAGGGTGACCATAGTTAACAACAGTGTATTGTGTATTTCAAAAGAACTAGAATTGAGGACTTGAAAGGTTTCCAACACACAGAAATAAATACAGGTGATGGATACCCTAAGTATTCTGACTTGATCATTACACATTTATGCATGTAACAAAATATCACATGTACCTGTAAATATGGACAAATATTATGCAGCAGTAAAAATAAAATATATCTTCTTGTGAGTTTGTTGTCTCCTGAAAAAAATTATTGTTCTTAGTTCGAGGTGGGGACATGGCAAGGCAGAAAGAGTGTTGCTTTAAGAGGTGAGAAGTCTACTTCCTGGCATTCACCAGCCTGGCAAGCAAGTTTTACTGGACTTTCTGGATTTCTGTTTCTTCACTTACAAAATGAAGGGTTTGGAATCAATTGTTCTCTCTAGAAGACTGGTCTTCGTTCCACTCTACGGTTCTATGAGGCGTGAGCTCACTGGACATTTGTTTCAACAGCCCTCTCTCAGTGTGTGTTCTTTCATGAGGTGGCTGGCTTTATATGATTTCAATGGTTGGCCATACTTTGGAAGAAACAAATGGCAATTTGTAGGTTAGCATCTTTTGTCCCAAATAGCAAGATTAGGCACAGGGGCAGGAATGCAAACATCGTGAGGGTCAAAGGTCGTGACCTTTCTGGGTGGAAACCAAGACACCTGCGTACCTGAATGGCACTAGGGTCTTGATCTGGGCCAGTGGTAAGGTCTCCTCTTGCCAGAGTATTCTGTGAGTCATAGGCTTGGGGGAGTGGAGCTTTTTGTCTGTCCATCAGAGGAGACTGCGTGGGGCATATGGTGTCCAAACTGGAGTTACTTAAGTAACTAAAGTTTGCACTGTTCACAACAGCAAAGACATGGAATCAACCTAAATGCTGTGATAAAGAAAATTTGGTACATATACACCATGGAATACTACACAGCCATAAAGAATGAGGTAATGTACCCTGCAGCAACATGGGTGGAGCTGGAGGCCATTATGCTAAGTGAACTAATGCAGGAACAGAAAACCAAATGCCACATATTCTCACTTTTAAGTGAGAACTAAATATTGAAAACACAGGTGCACAAAGAAGAGAACAAGGTACACTGGGGCTTACTTGAAGGTGGAAGGTGGGAAGAGAAAGAGGATCAAAAAAACTACCTATCAAGTACTATGCTTATTACCTGAGTGGCAAAATAATCTATACTCCAAACCCCCATGACACAGAATTTACGTATGTAACAAACCTGCATATGTACTCCTGAACCTAAAATAAAAGTTAAACAAAAAGACAGTTTGGCAAAAGGAACCATGAAGGTCCTGGTGCACAGAAGCATTGTTTTGGAGATGATCTCAAAGTATCACTGTGTGGCAACAACCCTGGGTTATTTCTATTTCTCTAAATTAGATGGGGGCTTAAACAGAATTATGAAATTCTGCACCCAAAATAAGGAACAGTGCAATGCTGGGAGAAGCACATATGTACATAAGATTGAAAATGCTCATCTGTACTGAGCATCTTCTGGGCAGGAGGATGGTCCTGAGAGTTATAAAGCAATAGTGCCCTTTTGGAGGAAAGGAGGAAGGCAGTGGTGGTGGTGGGCATGAGATAGTTCAACAGATGTGGATGGTACCCTGCGCAGGACTCCCTGTGACTGAGTGGCAGAACTGAATTTACTTATCCGCTACAGTCCAGGCAAAGTAAAAAAACTGGAATACACACAAACACAGACACACATCTTAAGAGTGTAAGTGCAACCACTGGGCACATCTTCCAGAGACGAGTTAACAGGAAAGTAATGCTTATATAACCATAGGTGGTAAAAGAGATACATAACATCTTAGCATAAGAAGGAACAGAAGCTTTGCTGGCAGGGAGAATATGAGTCTCACCTGTAAACTCAGGGAAGCACATTGGCAGAAGATAAACTCTTGTAGTGTGAGATATCTGATTTATGTTAAATATATGGCCATAACTAAAGAAATTCAGAGCAAGGGCAAATGAAAGTAGGGTGCTTCCTGCAGTCAAGACCATGCTATGTCTTTTCATCCTTCCTTCACCATAAGGACTTGAGGCCTCCCCTTACCTCACCCCACAAGGGAAATGGGAACAGGCAAGGATATGTGTGTATCACACCTCTAGGCACAAGAGGAGGCTTTGGGAAGGATAACAGCTTGGAAAAGAGAGGAAGTAGGAAATTTGAGAGAGCAGAAGAAAGCAGACCCAGGTGCTATGTGAATGTGTGTGGATGGGGAGGTAGAGAGTGAAGGGGGTGGCATGAAAAAGGGACAGGAAAACTTGTGGAGGACACTCAGAGCTTCTGGAAGAAACAGTAGTGAGCAGATGCCCCCAAATCTGGACGGTGAAACTCTATGATAGGTTATAATTGGTGTAAACAACTTAGCTCCTCTGTGGGAGCCTTCCCCAAACTATAATGTCACCAACTGAGATCAATTGCTTTATTGGTCCCAATTCACCTCACTGCGAAAGGATTATACATCGCTCCTTTGCTGGATAGAGTAGTATCTGTCCTTCTCCAAGCTTTAGTGTTCGTCCCTACCCCTTTGACATCAGATGTGGCCATGTGATGTGCTTTGGCCACTAGAACGTAAAAGTGAAATACACCACTTGTGAACAGACACTGGGAAAGCTATTGTGAGGTTTGGACGCTGCTTTTTGCCTCTGCCATGACAATGGCATGTACCAGCCAAGGGATCCCTATCAGCTTGATCTTCAGCAGTTGTGAGGGGCAGAGCTGGGCTGCAGATGGGCTGTGCTGTAAGTCCCAGCACCTTTGTGCTATAAGTCACTGAGGTTTGGGGGTAACAGCAGCATGGTCTGGTGAATGCAGACTTTGCATTATGTGGATGTTCCCTGTGATGCTGGAACAAAGCAACAGGTGGCACTTTTTACAGTTCTGAGGAATGGTGTGCCATTGGCAAAAGAAGGTGCCCTTGGCCCTCACGGAATAGGTAGGGAGAGATCAGAAGTCTCTGGTACTCAACTGGGCAGCTAAGCTGTCAGCTCAATGTCTCTGCCCAAGTCTACCCAACACTCCCAGGGGAAAGCCAGAATAACTGCTTGTGGGTATAAGAGAAGGACCTAGTACCTTATTCACAGTTACAAAGTCTTTAAAGCAGAAATAACCCAGGGAAATGACCCTCAACTGGGAAGCTTCAGGCAGGGAGATTCTGTGGACAAAATTTGGGAAATTCCACTGAATCAAGTGTGGCTGACAATGAAATGAACAGTTTTCATCTAGAGGTGGGGTGGGGAGGTGGCATAAAGCCAGGGTTCAGAGAGCAAAGGCTTCCGCTTTTCCAGGAACCTTAAAAAGGAGAAAAAGCTTAGAAATGCCTCAGGTATTGCTACTGAGAGAATAAACTCTCTTTATGCCCTGGTAGTGGGAAATTATCTGGGTAATTGGTGACAGAATCTTTTCAGATAGAATAGAACTTTTCTTCTTCACCTACTGGGAAACTCACCAAGCTTCAGATCTTAAACTAGGGCTTCTCATGAGCCACATCATGAGAAAAGTTGTGTTCAGTTTCTTCAGTCTGTTATAGAGTCAAGGTAGAAATATCACTCCATTTCACTGGACAGGCTACGGTGCAAGCCGTACCAGGTGGGAGGTAGCTTAGATGACCTCTCAAACTCTTTCAACTCCAATAGATTAATATATTATTTAATGCTATGGCTCATGACATTAAAATGTCAAAATTGACTTAATTAGAGCAAACAAGTAGAATTAAATCTGAAATGCAAGTAAAAATGAAACAAGTAGAATTAAATCTGAAATGCAAATACACCGTTTTATCTCATTTATTCCTTTAAGCCACATTAAATTATTTATACAAATGAAGTGGGGTATAAATAAGTGAATGAATGAATAAAATGTTATGTTGCAGCCTAAATCCATATTCAAACTAATTCAACTGAGCAGTAGCAAGTTTTGTGAGGTGCAAGAACATGGAAATAGAACCTTTGCTCATGGAGAAAACTCTCAAAGTTTTGGGTGGGGCAGGGGAAGGACTGACAGTGTGTGTTAGGTTCGTGAGTTCCAATGCTTCCATAAAACGTTGTAAATGATTCAAAGGGAAAGTGAACCATGAGGTAAAGGTTCCCAGCAGGCACTGGTGCATTCCAACGAGAGATGTGTCGTTGCTATGACTTTACATTAATTTCTCATCCCAAATGTTCATTTTTGTCTCTTGAGAGGATTCTTTCCTCCAGTGTGACAAATTTCCCAATTTTATAATGGAAGCCAGGAGAAAATGGAATTTTCTTTATAAAAATCCATTTTATAGCCAACTTTCTTGAGATGTATCTATCCCTGAAAGCAATTTCCTTCATCCTGGTATATGTGGCTGAACTGTTTAGGGCTGGGTAAGTGGATGGCTGACAATTTGCTCTTAGAGCTTGTGAGAGATTTAACAGCAAGACTTTGCAGGGAAATGTGATGAGGGCCATCCTCTCCAGGCCCTTCTCAAGCTGCGCTGAGCTCTTTTTTTAGAGCAGCAATTTCACTAGAGAGTAGACAGGATGTGGGGGTGGGTGGAACTGAGAGCTGCCATGACATCTCAAGGCACCCATGTCAGTTCCCCGGTATCTCTCTAGCATGCCCGGGAATCGAGCCAGTAAACCACACAGCTCACCAGCTAGGTAAATGAAAGACAAGTCAACAGACAAGAGTGGTGTCAAGGTATATCCTGCCACAGATCTGAAAGGCCACTGAGGATTTGTAGGAACATGAAAGAGGTTGTATAACTAGGACTAGAACTCATGTCTGGTTGGCTCTTTGCCCTGGCTTATGTTCCAACACTGCCTCTTTGGGGGCACATTTATGATTATGTAATGGCAAAATGAAGGCATTTGGTAGTAAATTAAATCAGTTTTATACTATGTGGGTGACTTGCATGCAGTATATACCGCCAGGCTTTGACGCATTCCAATGTGGGAAATGTACTTGAAGCATAACAACTGGCTCTTCTCCATCTGTTCCTGTTCCCCATTTGACTCATCCCTGCTCTGTAAATACTCTCTGACTTGTTAGCGAGTTGAACAAATTTCAAAGCTCTATGAATGAAGTGCGTGGAGGTCAGGAGTTGCCTTGCGGGAGACCTCTGAGGACACATAAACTTGCCTTACCATGAGAAACGTTTCATACATTCGACGCTTGTGAGCAGGCTCTGTTTCTCATGCAAGCAAGAGGATGCAAATGCAGATCAGATGAGGGCTGACGGGGAAGAAAATTGGCGAAAATGTGAAAGTTTATGTCCATAACTATAGAGGCTGAAAACCTACCACTGGGACATGATCAGGAAAAATAAATGCTCACGAAGGTAATAAACGTGGACAAAACATTGACAAGCACATAAATGAGGAGCTCTGTGATTCTTCCCGGAAGGTTGATGGACATCTCTGTCTCCTCTTGCTGGTTTGCACCCGGTGTCTCAGGACACCATCTGTGACTTGCCGTGGTGGTGACACACCACGATAGGCTTTTATGAGCATGCCACCTGCTGCCCAGCCCTACAGGATGGTGATTCAGTATGGAGAAATGAGCAGCTGAACCTCTCAGGCAAAACAATCAAGAAAAATACGAAGTGCACCTTGTGTAGCAGAGAGGAGCTGTTAGATTCTGCGTCTTTACACTCAGATGAATGAGTACTGTAAGCCGGAGTTCATTCATAATAATACAAGCTTACATTTATTGAGTATTTTCTGTGATCCAGGCACTGTTCTAACTACTCTACTGGTGCAAGTCAATTTAATTTTCACAATAATAAAGTAGGTTTATTTTTTGTTCTTTTTATGGATAAAAAGGATGAGACACAGAGAGATCATATAATGATTCACTCAAAGCCACACAACGTGTGAGGTTTCAAACCAGGCCACTGGGCACCAGAATTGAAGCTTATAACCATGCACTCTAGTAAGCATGTACTTTAATCCAGTCAACAGAAAGCCTGTGAGTTAAAACACACACATGTGCACACACATACACGTTACACTTGAATCCTTTGGCTGGTCTCACCAATCAGACTGATCTTAGAATAAAATATTATTTTGTGCCTTAGCCTTCCCTTAAATCTACTTAGCGGTATGTCACATCCAACACCAGTTTAGCAAACGTAAGATCCCACCATGTATCAGGCAGTGTGCTAAACGTTCAGGGGTTCCAACCTTGTCCCCAAAGAGTTTTCAATCTATCCACAGGGCAGTACCTAACCCTATTGCAAATAATATGATGCACATGGCAGAGCAGGAGAAGACAACGAAGACTTCTGATGCGGTAGAAGTAGAAGAGAGAGGGAAACCCAAACACGGGAACTAATATTAGGAAAATGGTTACTGGTTGACAATATACTTTAAATATAAGAAACATGCAGGGAGAACGGACCCCAAGCTAATGATGCTGTGCTGACTATGTGAGAAAGCCAACGATATTCCCTTTGAAAAACAAAGTGATTTCAAATCACTTTTTCTATCCACTTCATAGAAAAGATTCACAAAGCAACTGCTTCACCTAATCATGAACATTAGGTTTATGTGGCTCACCTTTCCCCAAAGATAAACTGATATATCTTGTCTGCTCTTTACTGGTTCATGACAGTATCAGTAAGCCTTTTACTATTGCAAGGAATAGATATTCAACTCAAATTAGCTTAAGTAAAACGGGAATTCATTGGCTCATATACTTGGGAAATCAGGAGTCAAGGCACGGTTTGATTCAGGAGCAAAAGTAACGTCATGAAGGCATTAAACAATTTTCCCAATCATACACATGTGTTCTAAGTAATCATCTCTGTCTTGCTTCAGCTTACCTTTGCTTGATGATGCTCTCAAGCAGGCTTTGTTCTGGTGGTAGACAACTCACATGCTCCCAGCTTAGCAATTTCAGTGGATTTTCTCCTAACATCTGTACATCAATCATTGAAAATATCCCAGATTGGCTATGCTTGAGTTGATGCCCATCCCTTAGACCAGAGGATGGAATATTCTGATTGGCTAACCTGGGTGCCCACGCTATATGAGGGTGTGGCGAAGGCTCCATACATGAAAGTCCAACCAGGACTACATAGTATTAGAGAAGAGTTCCTCAATGGAATTAGGAGACTAGATGGTGGTGGCAGGGTGGGGTAAGATGGGGAAAGGCTAGACAACAAAACCATATTCTATAATCCATCTGATAATCTTGAAGATTTTCATTCTTAGAGCCCTCTAACTTCCCTATCAGTGCTACTTAGCATAGATAATAAGCACACCACACCTTAGAGGTGGCTACTGCTCAGTGTGATTTATGGCTATGAACAAGTCTGCCTTCCTATAACTACAGGGTTCTTAAGATGACTTGACTCCTGCTATTAGCAGTCACTTACACTTACATAGCTTTCATGGTTTACAAAGCACTCCCACATAAAAATGACCTCATTCCATCTATACAACATAAAACACAGGTTAGGTTAGGGCAGCCACCATTATTCCCATTTTATGGATGAAGAAATTGGGCCTCAAAGAGGTCAGTGGCTTGTCCAGGGTAACATGACTGGTAAGTGGACAACCCAACTGGGAAACAGGGTCTTCTAGCTCCAAGATGTGCACAAGAGAAATTGGAAGCTCGATGTGAGTTTAGGAAATGTTTCTGAGGTCACATGACTCAACCTCTGAGGTATAATTAGAGTTGGAAATCATGATTTTTCTTCCCAGGTTTTCATGACTAGAAAGTTGGCCTCCTGGGGAAATTCCCATCTTAAAACTTGTCCAGAACTGATGCCAAAAAGTTCTGTTTCAAAATGCATTTGGTAAGGACTGTGCGGGCTGATATTTCTCCAGCACATACCATCCCCCTGCAATGCTACACATGCTCACTTGATTTTCACACTCCTTCTAAAAGCAGCCAATACAAGAGATTTGTGCTTATGAATCAACGTGCTTGTAATGAAAAAAGAATTACAATACATAAGATGTTCACATGTTAGACGAGGATGCAGCTTCCAGATTGCTAACACGGTGTCTAACTGTCCATCCTGTTAATAAATCCTTTACAATTTTTGCTAAAGGTAACTTAGCTTCTTTTGTGGGGGAAGGGGTATATGGTGAGGGGAAGGGTGCAACCTGTTTCTGGAGTTGTCGATGCTAAGGAATAGGATTAGAAGGCATCTTAGAACGCTGTAACTCATTACAACTGCTAATTGGGCTCTCCTCTGACAAGCACCTTATTGCTTTACAAAGTAGGGAGAAAAATAAAACAAGCAGCCTAGACAATTAGGAACAAAACAAAATTAAACAGGCCCTTATGGCCATAGGTATTGGTGTACAGTGCTTTGCCTTGCATCGTTAGCAACTCATGTATTATGAAGCACTTAGGGATGCTCACTAATGGAGTCTCTCTCCCTCCTGGAGGGCGACTTGAACATTAGACTCTGTGATTCAGGTGCAGAAACTCTGCTGTATTAGTGTGGGCAGAATGATGCTTTCCTCCCTCACAGGGGTGTAGTGAGGCTTAATTAATTGTTGGGGAAGCACTCTGAGATTCTGGGATGAAAGGCACTATATAATGATAATAATTTGCATCGACAAGGTACCTTTCTTCAGTGGAATTCCAAGCACTTTAGAAACATTAATTAATCCTCATAACACCCTGTCAAGGCAGGTAAGTTTTCCCAGGATACACTAAACAAATCCACCATGTTATGAGGAGGAGGGAGGCTACTGTTATGAACTCATTTTATTATTTATTCTTAGTGGAAACTTCCAGAAAGGCTGACGTGGACCCTGCTTCCCATTAGTCCAAACGATCTGCCATTCGCTTTTGATTACCCACAAATATCATATTCTGCTGGAGTGCTAATCATTCTGCTTGGGGGACACATGTCCTGAGCAAAGCAAGTCATAAACAGCTGTCATTCCAATGGATATTAATGCCTATTGTCTCTCATTCTGGAAATCTGCGCCTCCCCTAAGCAAAGAGAATGGCAGGGGAGCGGGTGACATCTGTTTCAAAGACAGTCTGCAGCCATACTGGAAAGAATGCACCTGGCTTCCACTTTCAAACCCTTGTAACCAGTGGCTTCCTAGCCCTTCTTTGTCACCAACAGATTTCATATTTTACATTCTGGATTTTCATCTCCATACAGCATGGAGGTGTGGAATTGAGCGGGTGGGTGGTTCTGGGCTGCATACAAACAGGGCATCCAGCATTTCCAGCATCATAAGTCTGTTATAAATCACCAGTGCAAAAGCAGCTCAAGTGTCAGGACCCTAACAGCTCCCCCAAACCCCAGCCGTTCCACAACTTAAATAAACCTAAAGGGGAAAAACGATCCTCCAGCTAGACAAATGACTTCAGCATGCTGAGTGGTCGACTTGTCAGTCTTGAATGGCTCTCTGACTTTACCTCTGTTCCTATATCCTGGCTTTAATTCTGCACACTCTCATTGATTGCAGCTTTCCAGACTGAAAAGAAAAAGGAAAAGAGCAAAGAAACTTGCTTGCTGTCATTCCTCATAGGCACCTACACTTCAAGATGGTTGTCTCTCAGCCATCCTCCTGGACTGCAAGAGTGCAGGGCCAATGAATCAACCTGTCATCCATGGTGATGTAAGTGAGATCCCCTGACAAGGGATGGGAGGGGTCTTTCATGGCTGCCCTCTGATCAACGGGAGGGAACACTGCCTCCTGGTCTGGCATTTGATTTTGACCAAGGGCAATTGCTGACACCACTCTGGCACATTCTTCGAGTGAGTCACCCTACCTCTCTAGCCTCAGTTTCCTCCTCAGTGTGAAAGGAGGGGATTGGAACATATCATTTACTAAGGTCCCTTTTAGCTCTAATACCCTTTGGTGAGTTGACTTGATAAAAATCTTCCCACTTGCTCCTCTCTGTAAAGCCTCCCTACCAGCTTGTTTGGAAAGAGGCACAAGTGTGTATAGATACAGATCCTCTCGCTGCCCTCAAGATCGTCAAAGTGTCTGAGAAGGTCTTCCTACCTCATTTACTTACTCTGGGATGCTCTACAAATATTCTCATTTCCTCTGTGGGCCATGTCATAAAAAAGGTTAGAAAATGCTGCTCTACTGATTAGTCCCCCATGAATAAACAGGCAAAGAACACTTGAGTAACTTGTCCATCACTAGGTAGCTAGTGAGTGATAGATGTGAGTCTCATTGATTCCAAAGATTGAGCTCTTAACTGCTACGCTTGGCATTCCCAAGCCTGGCTGCCCATTAATACAATTGGAGGAGCTTTAACAAAAATACCCATACTTGGCTCCAGAGATTCTGATTTCACTCACTGGAGGCAGGATTTGTGCATTCATATTCCCTTTATCTCCCCAAGTTATTAGAATGTGCAGCCAGCACTGGCAAACAATGAGGAAGGGGAGATGGGGCAGGTGAAAAAGTGCCGCTCCCAGCGAAGGAAACCCCTCCAACCAGATGGCGGCTTCTCTCAGAACAGGCAAGAGGGGAGGCCCAGAGCCTGGCTTAATAAGGAGAGAGCTACTGCCCACAGCTCTGCTCTAACAGCCAGGCTCAGATGCCCACTGCTGCAGGCCCAGAGCCTGGCTTCATAAGGAGAGAGCTACTGCCCACAGCTCTGCTCTAACAGCCAGGCTCAGACACCCACTGCTGCCTTGAGGGAGGCCAGTTCTGCCCCTGAGTTGTGGTGTCCCACCAGCGCCATCCAGCAGTAGCTTGGAAAATTACAACCCTTCCCCCGCTCCACAAGATAGGTGTCTTTTTCTGTTTTCTGTTGCTTATAACAGAATACCTGAAACCAGGTAATTCATAAGGCAGAGGAACTTATTTCTTACAGTTATGGAGGCTGAGAAGTTCAAGGGCAAGGAGCTGTGTCTGGTAAGGGACTTTTGCTGATGGGGACTCTCTGTAGGGTCCCAAGGCAGCACAGGACATCACACGGTGAGGAAACTGAACATGCTGGATCAGGTTTCTCTCCCTTTTCTTATAAAGCCACCAGCCTCACTCCCATGATAATATATTAATTCATTAACCCATTAATCCATGAATGAATTAATCTATTCCTGAGGGCAGAGCCTCTTAAATGCCCTACCTCTCAATACTGCCACATTAGAGAGAAAATGCCAGCATAAGTTTTAGAAAGGACAAAGGTTCAAACCATAGCAGTAAGTTTTATCATCTCCATTTTGGAGGCGAAATAACAGGCTATTGTGGTAAAGAGAGTGGCACAATTCATACAGCTAGGAATTAAATAAAAGAGCTAAGCCTTAAATCAGGCTTGTTGGCTCCCACTCCAGTGCTTTTCTTTCTGAAATTCAGCATGGTGGATTGGAATGAGCATAGGCTTGAGGTTCCTCCTGTCAGTATTCGTATGACCTTGGATACTTGAGATTATAGTAGATTATGTGAAGTAATGTACATGGAAGTATCCACCACATGACCTAATAATAGGTGCTCAATAAATGTGCTAGGCACGGTGGAGCAGAAGTAGGTGAGATAAAACAATAAAGAATAACACTGAATCTTGGCCCTTAGGAAGTTAAGTATTTTGAAAAGCAAGATTGTATAGCTTAGACTCATGGACTCTGGAGCCA
Organism: Cacajao melanocephalus; assembly: GCA_963573385.1. NCBI lineage: Eukaryota > Metazoa > Chordata > Mammalia > Primates > Pitheciidae > Cacajao > Cacajao melanocephalus. The sequence goes on from CAUYLG010015373.1 coordinate 104,652, forward strand.
CACCACCTATGTTTGAAGGCTGGCTGTTCCTCTTTCTAGCTGTACCACTTGAGGAAATTTACTTACCCTCTCAGAGCCTCAGTTTTCTCATCTGAAAAATGGTCATAATGGCAGTATAGACTTTAAGGGATTGTTGCGAAGGACTCAGTGACTTAATATATGTAAATATTTTAGACAGTGCCTAATACACAGATGGCTCTCCGTAAATGTTAGCTGCTGGTACTACTATGTAAATGTGTAAATATGCAAATAAGTCTACGGCCATATCACCCTGGTCTGATCTTAGAAGCTAAGCAGGGTCGGGCCTGGTTAGTACTTGGATGGGAGACCTCCTGGGAATACCGGATGCTGTTGGGTTTTTGTTTGTTTTTTTTAATCGAAATAAAAGACTTGGATAACAGTCAACAAAAACAGTGGAAGACCTGGTATAAAGCAAAAATCAAACTTTTCAAGGAACTAATATATTCTTTAGATGTATTCTAAAGAACATATTTTTTACTGGAAAATGCAGGTACAATTTGTGACCAGAGGCAAATGATCTCATTGCTAGTTGATCATGAAAAACACCAGAGGATGGTGCTAGGTATTTCTTTTAAAAATTATAGTCTTTCTTTGCTTCTTTTCTCCATCTGGGCTATGCCTTTCTCTTGGCATCTTGCTGCAAAGTCAACGCCTCTGAGCTTTTCAGGTTCCATCAGAGAAAGTATTTTGTATAAAGTGTTGTATTAGTTTCCTGCTGCTACTGCAGTGAATTAGCACAAACTTAGTGCTATAAAAACTTACATTTTAATCAACATAAATTTACTATCTTCCAGTTCTGGATGTCAGAAGTCTAAAAGCAAGGTGTTGTTAGCATTGCATTCCTTCCAGAGGCTTCAGGGGAGAATCCATTCCCTTGCCTTCACCAGCTTGTTCTTTGGCTCATGGTCCTTCTTCCATCTTCAAAGCCCGCAGTGTGGCATCTTCTCTCCTTTCTGACCTCCTGCCTCCATCCATCTCCAGTTTCATAGCTTAATTACATCTGCAAAATCCCTTTTGCCTTTTAAGGTAACATATTCACAGAATTTGGAGGTTAGGACAAGGACATTTTTGGGGGCCATTCTTCTGCCTATCACAAGCATCTATAAGTCAAACACATCTTTCTCTTCCTAATCTGGATTGTCTTGTTTAGAATAAATGCCATAAGTTATGCAAATTCTGCATGCACCATGGATTAGGAGGAGGGTACAAAATGCCAATGGTGACAGGGAGTGAAAACCCTGACTGATCACATAGCTGTATCATCATTGCTATGGCAATTCTGGTAGGGGGCAGTAAGTAAGAGAAGCCTGTTTGCTGAGACTAAATATTTAAAAATATCTTGAGAAATGGTTTTATTTACTCATCAAAATAGTTTTATAGAACTTCATGTATACTAGGCATGGTTTTAAGCACTTCATTCGATCCTTCTATTGACACCATGAAGTACATTATTATTCCATTTTACACGTGAGGAAACTGAGACACAGTCATGGTTAAGAGCTGTTCTTTTTTTTTTTTTTTGAGATGGAGTTTTGCTCCTGTTGCCAGCCTGGAGTACAATGGTTTGATCTTGGCTTATGCAACCTCTGCCTCCTGGATTCAAGTGATTCTCTTGCCTCAGCCTCTTGAGTAGCTGGAATTACAGACATGTGCCACCACGCCTGGCTAATTTTGTATTTTTAGTAGAGGTGGGGTTTCTCCATGTTGGTCAGGCTGGTCTCGAACTTCCAACCTCAGGTGATCCACCCGCCTTGGCCTCCCAAAGTGCTGAAATTACAGGCGTGAGGCACCATGCCTGGCCAAGAGCTATTCTTAAGGTCATGCAACTAGAAGTGGTGGATCCTCCTGAGATGGTCTCAGAAGATGTTAGACAGCAGCATCCCTGGCTCCGGGCTACACTTGGACACTCTCCAGCAGGGCTCCAGGGGTCTTGGAGTCCACAATTCCCACAGTGTCCTGTCTGAAAGGCTTTTTGTTAGATGGTGCAGCATGAACAGGGAGAAGTAGTTTTTACCTAGTGGACTAGTGGAGTGTCTTTATCTCACCTCTGGAAAGAACAGGGGTCCTGGAAAAGAAAGGAAGAGATGCTTTTAGAACCCACAGTCTGCAACAGATTTAAAACAGTTTTTTTTTTTAGAGACAGAGTCTTGTTCTGTCACCCATGTTGGAATGCAGTAGTGTAATCATAACTCACTGCAGCCTCAAACTTTTGAGTTCAAGCGATCCTCCCACCTCAACCTCCCAAGTAGCTCGGATTACAGGTACACACCACCATGCCCAGCTAATTTTTGTTAAACAATTTTATTTTATTTTTTTGTAGAGACAAGATCTCACTATGTTGCCCAGGTTGGTCTTGAACTTCCAGCTTCAAGCCATCCTCCCATCTCAGTTTCCCAAAGTGCTGGGACTACTGGCGTGAGCCACCACTCCAGGCCCTGGAATAGGCTTTCATGATTATCCTAATCATCAAGGTTTCCCAAACTTGTAACTTGGCCTGAAGTTCCAAGGGCTTTGCCTGAATCTCCTCAAGCAAGAAAATTTCCTTCAAGTCTCATTCTACCTTAAAAATTCATAAAGCATTTTGTATTCTAAACCCATTCTGTTTTTATTAATAAACTATTTTTCTAAAGAAGAAATTCTTGAAAAAATTATCAGAACATTGTGCCAGGTATTTCTAGTGATTTTAGTATCCCCCAAACCCACCTCTGAGCTGCACACCCACACCTATTTAAGGATCATGGACTCTAGTCAGGCTCGTTCATAAGTCTAAGCTCCAAACTTCTCTGATGGTTGTTTGGACCTGGCTTGGACACTCCATTGAGAAGCAGAAAGACACTGAATGACAGCCCATGAAAGGCATGAGGCAGACCGGAGCAGCTCTCAGCCTCTATCATCCCAAGTTGGTCTGAAGTCCCAGCCGTTGTATAAAACTCCCTGCGTCTCGTAGTCAACTGTCAAGTTAACCTACATTCAACATTTGTAGGGACAAGAAAGTACAGTCCTCAAAAGGCTGTGCACATGGAAGGGCCTGGTTGTCAACCTATGACTTTTAAGGGCTGAGTTCTTACTCTTGCCTCTAGAACTGCTTTGCGTCAGATCCTCCAAGCTGGTGTGAAAGAAGAGGCAGTGACAGAACACGAGGATATTGGGTTGAAGCTGTGAGCAGAGAGTGACAGTGCTGAATCCCCTTAGGACTGGAGGGGTTTTTAGCTTGTGTGAGAAGCAAATAGCAACCTGTTATTTGGCAGGGGAGAGCTATGTTTCAGTTCAAGTTCAATGGGTTTTCCCAAGCAGAAATTGTAAGGACCAGATTTGGGGCAGAAAAAGAATAAGCACATCAAAAACAGAAAAAAAAAAAAAAAAAAAAAAAGCAAGAGTATGTGTTCAGTTCTCTCATGGGGCAGATGATAGATTTCTCCCAGTGACTGGTCACCTTCAGGTCTGATTACCAGTGCTAGGAAGCATGGCTCGGCTCTTAACAGATCTGAAAGTGGTTGCTTAGGATTCTAGCAGGCCGAGGGTCACTCAGTGGAGAGCTTGTAACCCACACGTGAAGCTTCATGACTCTTCACGTGCTTAGTCTAGACAGAGGGCAGCCTAAGAATGTGTTTCTGTGTAGGGATGTTGCCCAATCAACTTGGTCATCTTGCACTGAAGAAAAAGAGAAGGTGATGATGGGGAGGAAGAAAGACATTCTAGTTTATATTCAATCTTTGGTTCTAACTGGACTTGGGGATAAACCACATATGTTCAAAGAGCCATCAACTATGAAAATTTATCCCAACCTCAATCTAAAAAGCAGATTTCAAAAACGAACCAAGTGTCTTCACCATGACCCTTAGGATCAGAAAAAGGAAATGCCACTTTGCCATTCTTCTTGCTGTTCAGAACCTAATGTTACATCTACTCTTAGAAACATGGTTCTAATCAGGAATGAAATCATAGGAGAAGGCGGATACGATGGGGAAAATCCAGGAGCTGCGCCAGCGGCCTCTTGATTTCAAGAGTCAATCCAGTGGAGCTCCAAGGCAGAGCATTTCAGTTTGCTCTCTCCAAGGGAATTCTCAAACAGAGCTAGGGAGTGTTCAGACCCCTCCTTTGAAGCTTTTGTTTCTCTAAAATACACAATTATGGCAGGATCCAAAAAAGGAAGGCGCGCAGCAGACTGGGTGTTACTATGAACAGATGACAGCTCCGCAGGCAGAAGCAGAACCTGAGGATGGCAGGGCTCCCTTTGCTTCCTGCCTGCGCTGGTGCTTGCCGGGGGAATCTACGCAGACTGGAAAGGGAGCTTGGTCCTGGTCTTTGAAGTCTCTTCCCGTTTGAGGTTTTGGTGGAGGAATAATGAGTGGATGAAAGGTCTTTTTATCTGGGGCTGTGAACAGCTAGTTCCAGATAAATGGACATTAGCAACACAGGGCAGCCTGTGAGGCCCGTTCCAAAGGAGGTGGGGGAAGAACAGAGCAGGCCTTTGGACAGTGTCTGCCCCCAGTGCTAGCCCTGGAAACAATTAGAGATGGGAGGGGAGCAAGAGTAAACCAAGGAAGGAAGGAAGGACAGTCCTCCCAGACTGGGTGACTCACTTAGCTGCAGGGTTTACGCATTTGAATGGACTGACAATAGAGGGTGTGAGCTTGGAGAAGGAGGCAGATTCTGGCAAGATCTCCCACTTGCCTAGATGAGAACCCTTTTGTCCTCCTATATTTATGGACCCAAGGCTATAATCTCTCCAGTTAGAGCCCCAGAGTAATCGCTCAGACTCCCCAGGCTCCAGGATGTCTCTTTGTTTATTGTTAAGGAAATCTCCCTCTCTCTTTCCTCTGCCTTTAGTTGAGGGAGCGAAGGCCTTGGTGCTCGACTTTTCATTATCTATGAAATCCATCCATTATCAGGCCCTTCCATGGTTCCTATAAGACAGGGCCACAGATGGTAGGCCTCAGATGGGCTATGTCAAGTTTACCTGGTGTTTAAGGTTGAATTCTGTGTTATTTAACAATAAGATTTCCCATCTGAGAAATAATTCTAATTCAGAAGCCCAGCCAGCTCTTCTGATGGAGCAGGAGTGTTCCTGTTTCCATAGCACAACCTCTGCCCCGCACCCAGGTTTAGACCCTAAACCTGTTCACTGCTGTTCTTGACCTTCTTACATGCTTATGCATTTCATATAGCCACACAAGCACTCCATAAGCATTGGAGTTTGTGACTCTAGATGAGGTTTCAAAGGGGGATCTCCTGTCTCCCCGACTTTCATGTTTCTAAGTGGAGACAGTTTCATTCCACTAATACTCTTAGCCTCTCTTGCCCCTCAGTTGGTAAATTTGAAAGAAGGATCCAGGGATGCTCAGCTCAGCCCACCCATCTTCAGACTTGCCTGCCCTGCAGAAGAATCCATACCTGCCCTTCTCCAGTACAGAAGTGAGAGTTCTCCTTGCATGAGACCACCGAGGCGGTCTGTCACTGCTTGTGCTAATTCAGGGTGAAATGTTAGCACACTGAATTGGCTGCAGTTTCAAAGCCCCATTCTTCAGTTGGCTTTGTCAGCCATCCATCAGGTTGTCTGATATTTGGTTCAGGAAAGGTGATTGCTGGGCTTCAGATGATAAAGGCTCTAGTTTGGTTGCAGATTATGTGCTGATGTGTTTCTAGTTCAGCGATCAGCAAACTCCTTATTCGAAGTGCTACTTGAGTGTACACCACCTGAGATTGATCTGCGCATATCCATAGGCCACTGGGTTTAACGACCCAGATTTCACTGGCCCATGCTCCCTTTCCTGTTTGGCGCAGGACTTCAGCCCTGCGCAAAATCCCCTCTAAAGTCAGGGAGGTCTTAAGGAGCATCTCTCTTCCTCTCACCCATGGCCCCAGTCCATATAGCTTCTGTCCACCTGATGATGTCCACTCTTAACTAGTTCCTCAGCAGTACCCCTGGGGTTGGAGTCCTCCCTGAGACAGCTGATGTCTGGACGCGTAGCACTGCCTGCTGGGGCCCCCATGTTCCTAGCTTTGCTGTGTCCAAGCTCTCCTGGGTTCCCTTTGGGACTCAGTGCATGAAAGCAATTCTGTGTTCTGTGTAAAAGCAGCAGGAAGACTCCCTCTTCCTCATTCTGAGTCACGGTTTGTCACTCAAAGTAGCCCCAAAGCAGCTCTGCGTGTGTCCTCATATTTCACTGTCGGGTGCAGCCTTTCTCTGCATGGCCCTCTGCTGGGCTGACTGAGGGGCCTCTTCTGGCATGGCTATGTGGCCTGTCTTTCCCATCTCAGAGTCCTCTTCCTGCCTCACCCCAGGCTCCTTCAGTCATAATTTCTCCTGAACCTGTACTCATGCAAGCTGGCTTCTCAATGGCCCAATAGTCATGTCCAGACAAACTGCATGATAAAAGCCAGCATGTAATTGAGCCAGACAGTGTTCTGACCACTTCACCTGATCTTTGTCAAAGTCACGGAGCCCTCTAATGACCCTGTGAGATAGGTACTGCTATTATCATCCTCATTTTGTGAAGAAGAAAACTGGCTCTAAGAGCCTCAGAGATTTGCTCCAGGGCATCTGCCTACTCAGTTGCAGAGCTGCTCTTCAAATCCAGGTGGTCTGGACCCAGAGCCTATCCTCTTAAGCCTCCTTGGACTGAATCTGTGATGTGGGCCAGGTAGGAGACAAAAAAAGGGGAGGAAATATTAAGAAAAGTTGAACATAGGCAGGGAAAAAAAGGAAAATGGAGAAAAAAAGAAAAATTGGCATGTGCCCTATTAAGAGCAGAACTGTCCACCCCTACTCATCATATTTTGAAGCGTTAACTTCCAGTGCTTCATACTGTGGCTGAATTTGGAGATAGAGTGTTTACAGAGGCAAGAAAGGTCAAATGAGGTCATTAGGATGGGCCCTCATCCAATCTGACTGGTGTCCTTATAGGAAGAGATTCGGACACAGATATCTGTGGACTGAAAAAGGACAGTGTGAGGACACAGCAAGAAGGTGGCTGTCTGCAAGCCAAGGAGAGAGGCCTCACCAAAAAACCAACCTTGGCGATTGAACTGACAGATTCTAGAACTGTGAGACAATAAATTTCTGTTGTTTAAGGCATCCAGTCTGTGGTATTTTGTTATGGCAGCCCTAGCAGACTGCTACGTGCCCCCAGCTGCTGATAGCTGCATGCAAAATCACTCTAGCATGCTCTATTACATAAAGGTAGAAGGACGCTCAGAGAACTCAGCCTTCTCATTTCACAAAAGAGAAAGCTGAGACCCAGAGAGGGGAGCAAATTGCCCAAGATGAAAATATGTGTATTTTGAGAAGATAAAGGAAGGCAAATGAAAAGAAGTTCTAAAATTGAGATGGCTCAAATCTTTGTTTTGCTTTATAAGTAGAAAAGCAAGACCCAGAGGGATGAAATAACTTGCCCAGGATTAAAATATGTGCATGTCAAAGAGGATGAGGAGAGGGGACCAAAAAATGAAAGGAACTGGCATGAAATAACTTCTGAAATGAAGATTGCTCCATTTTTGTGTTATAAATTAAAAAAAATATGTTCTATTAAATAAGAGCAATATATTAAGTGAACTCAACACACTGCTATTGAGTAATGGTGAAAATGGAAATTTTGCTTATTGATCTTTTTGGGCGACATATAAAATAAAGATATTTTCTAGCTAGAATTTGGGACCAGATGCTCTTACATTTTGTTAATTAAAAAGGGCCTTTGTTGGGTATCTCACAGGGGCTGAGAATTGTGCTCCAGTAACTCACTTGAAGAGAGGCTCATAAATCCATGGCGGTGCGACAATGACAAAGGTATGTGTGGCTTTGGGCTTGTGCAAAATCCACCTGTGCTGAGGCATCAGGATAGATCAATGAGTAGGAAGCGCAAAGTATTGCAAACATCAGGCAATGTTTAAACATGAATCACTGCAAAAGGCTGAGGTTAATGTGAGCGCCTTTCACTTTCCTAATAGAAAATCGAGCCAACCCACGCCTCTATCCACAGACTCAGTGATGCCCGTGTGGTTTCCGTGTGGTCAGAAGCATTAGTTAGGGTCTTGTCCACATCTATTAGGAGAGAGGAAGCCCATTTAGCAAATTAAAATTGTTTTTATTCCCCCAGCTAATTGTTTTCTAATTGTTTAAGTAAAAGGTTTTGGTCTTGATTAGAGGCTTTTAGTAAATTAGATCTGTTCACATTTTACAAGTCTAATATTTAGATCATAGAGAGGAGTAATGGTTTGCTGTGGCAAGGATTTTGAAATATAAATGTTGATGCTGAATGGGCCTTAGAGATTATCTGGTTCAACGCTCTCATCTTACCACTGAAGGAAAGGAGGCCTGGGGAGGTTGTGGAGTTTGAAGAGTGGGAGAAGCAAAGCCAGGGTTGCCAAGGTCAGCTCTTTCAGGCTAAGCAAACATTTTTTGGAGGTACACCCATAGCCAATACAGAAGGTTTTAATTAAATAATTAACCTGCAAAACAGCCTAGACACAGAACAAATGGGGCACACAGAAACGTTAATTAATGTGTTTTACAACTTAATGTAAATTATGTGCTTCACACTTTAATGTAAACTGATCAATACCTGATATTTAACTGGAGAAGTTGTTATGGAAAAATTTAACACACTGTTGTGAGAATTTGAGAGAAGTGACCCAAAGCGATAAACACTTTTTAAAATACAATTGATATTTCCACTATATTTTTTAGAACAAACGTGAGTGAGAAGGGTGAGGAAGAATGTTGACATGACATAGAATTTCCCAAACTATTCCTTGGAACCGCATATAAATCCATAGAATTATACTAGATTGTGTGAGGGGGAAAAATGATTTCATGGTCAAATAAAGTTGGAAAACACTGGGTTTAGCAAGGTTAAATAGATTTTCTTTTCTTTATTTTCCTCCTGTGCTTTGCTTGCTTATTCCTTCATTCTTCCTGTCCTCCCTCCTTCTCTCTCCCTCCTTCCCTCCTGCCCTCTCTCCCTTCCTTCCTCCCTTCCTCCCTTCTTTCCTCCCTTCCTTCCCCCTCTCTTCTTTTCCTTTCCTTTCTTTTATTCTTTTCTCTTCTATTCTTATACTCTTTGAAATTAGGCCATTCAGAGACTTCAACATTGTGAATCACCCAGGGAGAAGGGGAAAGGAATATAGCATTTTATTTCTGCCTTCCTGACTGTTCTTTAAAAAAAATCATGGGGATTTTATATGCTAAAGAAATTGCTGAGTCATGGAAATTCTCCAGCAATGTGGCAGGAGTGTTGGTTGGTTAAATCTATTTTGGAGAGCAATTTGGCAATGTCTGGGAAAGTTGAAATTGGCCATAGAAACTTTTTTCTTGGAAGTAGTTTTGTAAGAAATGAACTTTAAAGGACATGGTAGACCATCATCCTGGTTTCCACTCTGAGTCAGCCCCAGCTTCAAGGTGGGGCCAGACATGGCAGATCAATCTCTGGGACCTTGTTCTTTGCAGTCCCCTGTGTCCCTTCTCCTGGTAAGCTATTAGACACCACAGATTCAGATTAGTATCTTTTCAAATGTAATAGTAAGTATAACATGATTTTATTTCTACTGTAAAGTAACTGCTTCTTTTCTATAAGCAATAGAGAAAATCGAAATTCCAGCAAATCACAACATTCTTTCATTTATCAAACATTATTTAGCTCCACTATGTGTCAATTAATACGGTTGCCATTAACAATACTGAATAAAGAAGACTTAGCCTCTACCAATGAGGTGTGCACTATTGTGTGATGGTAGACAAGACTCATGATAATGATCATTAATTCTTGTTGAGTGCTTACTATGTGTACAAAACATTATTCTAAGTTTTTTTTTTTTTTTTTTTTTTGAGACAGAGTCTTGCTCTGTTGCCCAGGCTGGAGTGCAGTGGTGTGATCTCAGCTCACTGAAACTACTGCCTCCCAGGTATAAGCAATTCTCCTGCCTCAGTTTCACAAGTAGCTGGGACCACGAGTGCATTGCCACCATGCCTGGCTAACTTTTTTTGATTTTTTAGTAGAGATGGGGTTTCACTATGTTGGTCAGGCTGGTCTTGAACTCCTGACCTCGTGATCTGGTCGCCTGGGCCTCCCAAAGGTGGGATTACAGGCGTGAGCCATCGTGCTCGGCCTATTCTAAGCTCTTTTTACATCGAAACTCAATCAACAAGACAACCCTATGAGGCAGGGACTATTGTTGGTCCCATTTTACAGTTGACTCAAGAAGTGACAAAACTTGCCCAAGGTTGTTTAGCTTGTAAGTGGGAAGCCAGGGCTTGAAACCAGACAGACCCCCTCTAGAGCCTGCTCTTTCAACCTTGGCTCCAGACTGCCTCCCTAGGGACTGATGTATGCTCTGAGTTTAACAAAAGGCTTTGGGAACACAGAGGAGAAACAAAGAGCTTGTATGGGAGAAATGGGGAAGGTTTTGAAGAGGCAGTAAAATTTGATGAGCATCTTGAAGAATGAGTAGGTGTTTACTGATGGAGAGGAGAGACTTTGTGGACAGCAAATAGTACTGGAATAGAGTCCAGCATGGGCGAGCACCTCTTGGTTTCCATCTAGGATCTGGGAAAGGCTGGCTTGAGTCACACCCTGCATTTTTCTGGGCTGATTCACCTGAGGCTCCTCACTGCTCTACCCAGTCTTAGCCTTTTCCTCAGATCCCAGGGTCCTCATCTCTTTTTTTAAATTTTTTTATTTTTTTGAGACAGAGTCTCGCTCTGTCGCCAGGCTGGAGTGCGGTGGCGTGATCTCGGCTCACCGCAACCTCTGTCTCCCAGGTTCAAACCATTCTCCTGCCTCAACCTCCTGAGTAGCTGGGACTACAGGTGCCTGCCACCATGCCCAGCTAATTTTTGTAGTTTTAGTAGAGACGGGGTTTCACTATGTTGGCCAGGATGGTCTCGATCTCCTGACCTTGTGATCCGCCTGCCTCAGTCTCCCAAAGTGCTGGGATTGCAGGCATGAGCCACCGCAACTAGCCCCTCATCTCTTTTTTTTAAACCCTCTAGCCTGGTTGTTCTCTCTTCTCCCTCTCCTCCAGTGTCTACCCCAAGCCCACTTTGCCATCAGACTGGTTGATTCCCATAGTTACTTGAAAACTGGAGGGCCATGCGTCTTCTCATAGCACACCAAGAGGCACCTCCTGTTTACATGTAGTTGGGGACGCAGAAGCCCATTTTCCTGGGGATTCTGGTGGAGCACAGTCCTAGGGCAGCTGTGAAATCCCATGAAAACATTGTGCCTCAGATGCTCTCCTGCCTCCAGGACAGGTCTGTAAGGGGGCCAAGGATAGACACAAACTTTCTCCTTCCTATATAGTCATTTTGTTATTAACAGCCTGTAGAAATAAGCTTCCCTGCCTTGAAATATGGAATGACTGAGAATACAGCCCCAGGATTTATTGCTCCACACGGCACACAGATATAATTTTTACTTGGCTGCTGTGATGACAAGTTTCAGTAAGGCATTAGGCAAGTAAGTCTGAATTACTCGGCTAAAATATGGGATATCCCTGGACACTCAGCCCCTCAGAGAGGATACCCGATTAGCCGTGGCCCCTCTGGGGGCAGGGAGATGTGTGCAGTCTAATTTCCATTAGGCTTACTTGGAAAGGTGGGGACCAACTTGGCTGAGTCTCTCTCTTGGGATTTTTGGAGGAACGTGTAAAAAACAAAAACTGGTGACAGATCTGCCACTCACTGTCAGTGGCTCAGATTTTAGATAAGAACTCCCTCCTTCTTTATTGTCTCCCTCACTTAACCTCTGCCTTGTTTCTTTTTCATCCCCTCTGGGACTAGGGGAAGGGGAGAGTGGGAAGAACGGGAGAGAGGGCTTTTCTTTCAAGAGCATAACCATTTTAGATGAAGTCTGTAAATAAAGGTTAACCTGAGAGGGAGCCTGAGTGAGCACAATAAATGCCCACTTGAGCTTATCAGGAGCTCTCCCTGCACTGGGCGGTCACCCCAAGCCTCCCTGTAAGAAGCAGCTGCAAAGATCAAACCCTTTAGCTATTTGGTCTTCTGAATCTGATTTGACTTGGCCCCACTGTCACCCCCTGACATTTGAAATGTGTCTATTTAAAAAGGAAAAGAAAAAAGAGCACAAATAGGAGGGAAAAATATGCCGAAGATGCTGTATCCTGCTAGGCAAGAAAAAGAAATATCCGGCTTTGCAGAGACGTGTGTGTGTGTGTGTGTGTGTGTGTGTGTGTGTGTTGTTGGTTTTTGTTTTTCCTTTTTGTCTTGGTCTTTTCTTGTGTTTCAGCCATCACATTGCCACATTTATTAATATGATGATAAGGATGAATTAAACGGTCTGAATTTTTTCAGGATGTAGGAGAAAGGGAGGGGGCGCTTGGGAAATGAATGCGCCAAGCCCACCCTCTGCTTAGTCACAAGGCAGTGCTTTGAAGGGTGTTCTTTGGCTCTGGTTCCCTGGGTGAGGGAGGCCACTGGAGGAAGTCGGCTGTCCTGAGCAAAAGACAACAGACATCTCCAACACAGGAAGGATGTCTTAGACCTGACCTTCAACCCCCCCAGAGCAAGGGTTAGGCTCCTGCAGACTTGCCATTGGTGGTCAAAGAGCATTGGAGGTGCCCATTGAGAATCTGTCCACAGGGCATCCTGAGAAGGGTGCTGTCTGAGGAGTATGTAACTGGGGATTGCTTTCTGGTTTTTTCTGGTTCCTGCAGGTCTTCCAGTCTAGTGCTTCTGAATACTGTTGGAGTGTAGGTTGTCACCTGGTCAGTCTAGGGTGGGATCTGAGAGTCTGCAAGTCTAACTAGCTCCCAGGTGGTATTGCTGCTGCTGGTTGTGGTCGTATTTTGGGTAGCAAATGTGCTTGGCACAAATATAGAGATGCAGACGTGAGGGGTTGAGACCTGAGGCCGCAGTAGGAGGGAAGAGATAAAAATGCTTTTCACGATCTGGAGGCATAGGAGGGTGATACTTGGTTTTTGCACACTTACCATAATACATTGGGGAGATTTCTCCTCAATAAGGAGTGATTCATGTCAGCATGCGTCTCAAACTGCTGCCCTTGAACTGGCTGTAAAAGAATCACTTTGGGACTAGGGGCAGTGGTTCACACCTGTAATCCCAGCACTTTGGGAGGCTGAGGCAGGTGGATCGCTTGAAGTCCGGAGTTCAAGACCAGCTTGGCTAATATGGTGAAACCTCATCTCTCTCAAAAATATTTAAAAAATTAGCTGGGCGTGGTGGCATGTGCCTATAATCCCAGCTACTCAGCAGGCGGAGGCAGGAGAATTGCTTGAATCTGGGAGGTGGAGGTTGCAGTGAGCTGAGATCGTGCCACTGCACTCCAGCCTCGGTGACAAAGTGAGACTCAGTCTCAAAAAAAAAAAAAAAAAAAGAATCACTTTGGGAACTTGTCAGAAATGTAGATTCTGCGGCTTTTCCCAGACCTATTCAATCAGAAGAGGTTGGAAGTAGGTGGGTGAGGGGGTAGTCCAGCAATTGGCATCTATCCAGCTTGCCACGTGACCCTTGGGCTCACCGAAGAAGTTGAAGTATGAGGTTCTCGGGTCCCACAGTTCTTTCTTTGAATCTTAATAGAGTAATAAGCACCAAAAGAAGGCAGAACTTTTTTTTTTTAAACTTAAAAAAATACAGAAAATAGAGAAATTGAGAAGAGACAGAGAAGCAAAATCAAGATGAAATTCACCTATAATTTTTTACTCATGATTTTGATGTATGCTCTTTCAGACACTTTCCCTGTGCATTTTATAAACAGAAATGGAAGCATAATTGTAGTAAGATGTTAACTGTTTTTTAACTCCGAAGTGCATTGAAAAACTCTCTTTAAGCTGCTACATTTCTTCAATGGTAATTAGACCCTGTTGCAATTTTCTTTTTAAAATCTATTGTTATGAGCACCCTCTCTTTTTAAACATTGCTTCCTCAAGTAAAGTACCTTTTTTTGGTTTTTGTTTTTAAACTTTACATTTACTTTACTTTCACACATCAGGTGACAAACAAGGTTTGAGAGTTTTGAATTAATGCCTCGGGCTCTGTTGTGAGTTCCCCTGTGACTTGCTGAGCCACTGTGAGGATGGCTCTTCCCTTCTCTGAACTTTAGTTTCTTTGTCTCTAGGATGAGACTAATGATGCCTGCCCTTAGCTCACCCACAAAGATATGTCCAGAGTTACATTAGGAGAACAATCTGTAAGTCTCTTTGAATTACAGAGATCGACTGTTAAAAATCCAAGGCACTGTTGTTATTTCTTTAGTACTTGTCACAGAATTCCCTGTTGTTCCATAAGACTATTTAAAAAAAATTAACCACTTCAAAGGTGAAGATAGAATATCCTTCTAAACATCATCCCTATACTTTTGCAGAGACACATTTAGTATGTCTCCTGTTACATAATGGGCATGACATTGCCTGCAGCGGGGCTGAGACAGAGGGAGCCTATTTATATGTCATGTAATTTAATTCTACTCGGAATGCACTTTCTATTACATGGACCAGGTAAAGTGTTGTTTTATCAGTTAGAACCAACCCAGAGAAGAAGAGTCAGTAGGAGATAGAAACACAGCTAAATAGATAGATTGTATCCACATGAATTGGGCTGGCTAAGCGAGTTTAAAGTCTGTAGAGCAGGCTATTAAGAAGGGAACCTCACAGGCAGGCTAGAACCCCAAAGGCACAGGCTGAAGCTACTGACCACAAAGCAAGAATCTCTTCTCTCTCTGAGGAAAGCCTCAGCCTTCCTTAATCAGTTAGAAGGCCTTGAAAGCCTATTAATCCAGGCCCACCAGGACAATCTCTAACTTAAGGTCAACTGATTAGGGACTTTAATTACATTGGCCAAATCCCTTCATAGCAGCATCTACATTCATGTTTGATTGAACAAATGGGGGCTGCAGCCTAGCCAAAGGGACACATCAGAAAGCTGTCACAGTCCACTTGGCATTCGTACACAGCTCCTTAAATTATACTTCATCTCCAAATAACGACTAAATTATATTCCGTCTAACACGATACAATGATCCAGAGTACAACTGAGAATAGTTGTGAAATTTGAACACCTCCCCACTTACTCTGCCACTTTTCAACTCTACAACCTTTTCACATTCTCTTATTAGTATATAATTTGTTAGCTTTCACTTTTCCCAAATCTCTAGCTCTTGTTGAAGCCAATATTCCTCTTGGTTTATTTCTACTATCCATTGTTTTTGTTATAGAAACTAGCTTAATAAGACAGCAGCCAACTTTTTGATGGCTCTCTTCCTCGAAGCATTTTTCCTTGGGCTATACCTATATGTGGAATGCTTATAATTAAGAGGCCCAGTGCTAAACATTGTTTATACAGTATTTCATTTAATATTCATAACAACCATATGATATAGGTATCATTATCTTCATTCTCTAGGTTAGGAAATGTGAGCCTTAGGGTGGCTAAATAAACTGCCCAGGATCATACAGCTGGCACATGGCAAAGCTGGGATTTGAACCTAGTGATATTTTATTCCAAAGACAATGATCTTAAACACAATTAAGATATTCTGAATGTTCTCATTAGTGTCTCTTTATGGGTGATCTTTAGACCATGTATATGAGAATCACCTAGTCTACATGTTAAAAATGCAGATTCCTGGGTCCAGCCCCAAACCTAGCGAATTTGCATCTTTGGAGACAGGCCCAGGAATAATTAGTTCTAAGAAGTTTCTCATGTAATATTTATGTGCTCTTGGAGCAACTCTGAAGTAGGGAATAAAGGGAAGCATTTTCAAATATGGGCTACCTTGGCTGTTGCTAGGTTTCAGTTATTCCTGTTGTTGAAAAAAAAAAACATTGTCAAATGTTGAAAACTTCCTCAGTGGGCTGGGCCAACAAGCAGGTAGACTTTCCATGGCTTGGAGAATAGGTTATACTAACTGGGGAAGTTTGTTCTTTATGCAGAGTAATTTTCCCACTTTCCCTAGAGGTTCGAGGAATGGGTCCCTGCCAATGCCTTGTATTACATTCTTGGAGGACCAATCTCATCCCATAATATCTCAGTTGCCCTGATAGATTCAGACACACTATGAAATGCTGTTATTACTGTTCCCAGACAGCATTGGATGGACTGATAGGTTAGATTACAGTGCAATTTTTGGTAACAAATATATACACCAGAGATTTATAAGACCTTTTTACTATCCTGGTTTTGCACACAAAGGCAAGGGTGGGGGAAGGAAAAGAGACCAGAGGGACTCTGAAAGGCACAGGATTAAAAGAGAAAAAGGGAAAAAAGATGCCTATTCTCATTTGCAAGCCAGATCAATCATTATTCCAAAGTGATCTCTAATCAAAATTCAGCATATGGTCTTTATTAATTTTGGGGCAATTCCCCTACCATCTAGTGCAATAAAAAATATATCATAAAAGATTGTAGCATCCCTTATCAAGCTAGCAAACAAGAAGTGTAAAATCCAAGATAATGAAATAAGTTGAATTGCTTCACCCTTCCCTCCTGGTTTTTATTATTATAATTATTATTATTTTTTATTGCTAGAAGTTCTGAGGGGAACAGATTGAAAGCTGGGTTATGAATAGATTATAAGTCAAGTTCATTTCTAGTATGAAACTGACACCGAGGCTCAAACTTCTCAACTGTCTCAGCGGGGAGGAAACAGAGTACTTACCTTAAGCTCTAATTTGCAGGCATGATTCCCCAATATTCACCTTCCTGTTTTCGGAAGACAGAAAAAAAAAAAAAAACAAGCTTCCGGGGTTTTGTTGTTGTCAGTTGGTTTGAGCAACTTTTGTTCCCTTTGGTTTAGCATAGGTTGATAGCAATTTCCCCAGAACTAAACCTTGGGACAATGGAGACCGGTAATCCTCCTATGAATCCCCTACCATGCAATCTTAGCTTCTCCCTCAGGGGAGGCTGGCTCCTGAGGCTTTCTAGATCAGCCACCATGAACTCCTGAAACACAGCCTCTAACTCTGACCCACTCAGATGGAGCCTGGGAAACAGTGAACTTTGGTGATGCCAGAAGAGATGACACACCTACCTCTGGGAGTTGCTAATTCATTGTGGAGAGAAGCTGGGAGGAAGGAACCTGGCTGGGTGCTGTGTGGGGTATGTTTACACAGGTATCTCACTTATCTTCTTAAGCAGCCTATGAGGCAGGAATTATTACCACCTTGTAAATGAGGCCACAGTCTCAGAGAGTTTCAATAATTCACTCAAGGTCACATAGCTAGTTGGTGGTAGAGCGAGAATTCCAACTCAGCCTTGCCTGACGAGAAAGGTGGCCTTGTTCTGCCTACTGGTGCCTGCTGAGGTGACAGAGTTTTCTTTTAGCCACTGCGGAAAGGGGAGAAGCCAGAAGGTGAAGGCGAGAGGAGTCTTTCTGTTTCATTTCCTGTCTTGCATCTCTGGGTGAAGAGAGGATGAACTTGGCATCACCTGCCTCATCTTGGGATGTCCTGAAATTGGCTTTTCCATAAGGAGAAGAGGTTAGTTTAGGGCTCACCGAGCTGAATGATGCATTTTTGTGTGTGAGAGTCAGCTCTATGTTTTGGAGAAAAATTCTGACCCACAGAATTTTGTTTTGCCAAGCTGTGAAAAACCCTCTGTCACTTTGCAGATTGTCATAGCATGACCATTAAAAAGAAATGACCATAGATGAGATAATTCCTAAAGAAGAAATGGTCACACCACATTTTGTGGATGAGAGGGTGTCTTAGTCAGCGTGGGCTGCTGTCATAAAATGCCAGACTGGATGACACACAATGGACACTTCCTTCTCTCAGTTCTGAAGGCTGGAAAATCTAAGATCAGGGTGCTGGCAGGTTAGGTTCCTGGTGAGGGTCCTCCTGCTGGCTTATAGATGCCCACCATCTTGCTATGTCCTCATGTGGTAGGGAGGGGCAGGGGAGAGAGAAAAGAAAAAAAAAGAGAGAGAGTCTGTGTGTGCATTCTGATCTTTCTTTTCTCATGAAGACACTAATCCTATCATGGAGGTCCCATGCTTATGACCTCACCTAAACTTAATCACCTCTCAAAGGCCCCATCTCCAAGTACCATTACACTGGGCGTTAGGGCTTCAACATATAAACTGGGGGAGGCACAGACATTCAGTCCATAGCAGAGGAGGTCACTGCCTTGATGAGATGAAGTCTGGCCACTTTCTATGCTCTTCCTGATCTAATCCAAGGCTAGGTATGACAGAAAGAGGCCTGACTGTAAGAGAACAGCATGTGAACAGCACAGTGGTGAATCTCTGTCTCTACAAAGGAAGCAGAGACAGAGATTCACCACAACCTCTGCTGTTCTCAAATTGCCTTGAAGCCAAAGAGAAGGCTTGCAGATGGCTCTTCCATGGGCTTTAAGGGAAGCTCGCAGGGATTCTTTCCAGCTGAATGAATTGCTGTTGCAGGCCTCAGTAAGTGGGCACATAGAAATTCTTTTCCTGTCATCTTTAAGTAATTTTTCTAACCTTGAAGCTTGGAACAGAAGAGTTTCCTTGCAACCTCAGCATCCTGTTTAGAAAAGTTGAGAAGCATCTCAAGATAGCTCATGGAATGCCCTATGTGACATGTAGGGCATCAACGAAATCTAACATAGAAGGAACAGTCCCTAGATTAAAATGCAAGAGAACTGTTTGGAGAGAAGCAGACACCATAGATAAGAGTTTGGCAGACAATAGGTGTCTCCCTAATAGGGCTAACAATTTAGAGGAGAATGTCATCAATTGTAATATAAGTTTACTTTTCATCTAATGAATTTTAATGGTGGCTTTTGCCATTACCTCCAGGAACCTGTAAGAAATAGAAAAACCTGCCTGGAAACTTATTTGATCGTCTCGAAAGCAAAGTCTCTGGCATTATCTCACTCCGTTTCTAAAATGCATTATTTTCTCACAAAACATTTTAAATATAGCACCAGAAATATTCATCATATCGCTTGTACTCACTGCAACCTGAATGCAGGCTCTCTTTGAGAAGTCTTCTTTTTTTGTGTATCTTATTTTGTTATTCAAATGAGGAAGCATATTGTGCATGAAGTTACACCTTTTTAGAGGCAGATTTTGTTCTGGAAAATTGGTGCAGCATTTCCATTTCTCACATCTTTACATAACTGGTTTCTTGTCGGCAGATGTAACCATGTTTGACAAACCAGCCCTGTAATCTGGATCTCTGTAGGTCATGGGCTTCAGTGCATTGCTAAATCTCTAATTAGGAGAATATACTTTCCTCTGGAAGAGTATTAAAAATGGACTGGCATTTCTCAAGATCTAGAATATTTCTTTCACCAAATTTTGATTCAAAAGACAGACTCTTGTCACCTGAGAGTCAACTTTGTCCTCAGTTTAACCTTTGGATTTAAACCTGACTGGCTTGCAGAGAAAGAGCGTGCTCCTCGTTAGCCTTGACAGAGACAGAGTAACTGGGCCACACACGGTCTGCATTGACCCTGGCTTATCTGACTGTTGAGGTTCAGCTGAGAGAGGGAAACCCATGAAGCTTTCCTTTTTGTTCTCTTTTTAAATGGAGTTTTTGACATTAGAATGGCATTTTGCGCTCATTATCAAATACCAAAATCACTGGACTGCAAGCCAGGTGCTTTTCAGAGAGGCTGGCTACACAACCCCTATGCAGGCATTTGCCCCGCTTACCCTGGCTCTCCAAGCTCCAGCCAGTATTCTCACTATGATCCCACATGACCCCTCTGACTCGAAGGCTGTGCATTGCACAACTGTTGGGAGCACTATTCACATTCTGTTCTGCATGAATGGCACCCCTGAGGCTATGTGAATGGTGCCCCTTGAGTTGCATTACCAGGTTAATCCTGCATACTACACCAAAACAAGGACAGTTACACCATAGGGCAAGAAAATGACCCGCTGAACATCTTCATGGTTCCATGAAAGGGTGGGACTCTCAGTGACCTTCATATGCAGCTACTCAGCTTCATCTTTAAAGCCCCTAAGCTAACTTTCTGGAGTATGTCTGAAATCCTATTATTATTTGTATCAGTTTTCGATTGCTGCTATAACAAATGACCACAAACAATGACTTAAACAACACAGATGGATTATCTCACAGTTCTGTAGGTCAGAAGTCCAGTCTGGTCTCATAAACTCAAGGTGCTGGCAGGGCTGTGTTCCTCTTAGTGGGCTCTAGGGGAGAATCCATTTTCTTGCTCAATCAGGT
Source organism: Cacajao melanocephalus (assembly GCA_963573385.1). Classification (NCBI taxonomy): domain Eukaryota; kingdom Metazoa; phylum Chordata; class Mammalia; order Primates; family Pitheciidae; genus Cacajao; species Cacajao melanocephalus. The sequence continues at coordinate 124,821 of CAUYLG010015373.1, forward strand.
GTTGGCAGAATTCAATTCCATGGGCTGTAAGATTGAGATCTCCATTTCCTTGCTGCCTGTCTGCTCCTGGGGGCTTTTCCTGGGTCCTTGCATGAAGCCTCCTAGAGCTCACAACAGCAACAGAGCACTGAATCTTTCTCATGCTGCCGTCTCCCCAAACCTCTGCCACTGAATCTCTCTCACTGCAGTCAGCAAAGGTTCTCTGCTTTAAGGACTCATGTGATTAGAGTGAGTCCAACCAGACAATCCAAAGTAATCCCCCCATCTCAAGGTCCTTAACCTTAATTACATCCACAAAACCCCTTGTGCTACGTAACATTACATATGGATAGGTTTCCAGGATTCTGATGAGGAAATTTTTGGGAGGCCATTATTCTGCCTACTACATGATTAATGTAATTAGTTTGCTTCTTAGAGTGGTTAAGCATTAAAGTCAATTATTTATTGAGAACTTATGGTGTTTTACACAGTATTAACTAATTGTTATTGTTTTCCTTCATCCACAGACATATATTTTCTCATTTAATCCTTTTGATGACCCTATGAGGTAATTTCAGTGTGTCAGCCAAGAATGAAATTAGCTGCAAGTAATGGAAATCTTAAGCAATGCTAGTTTATTATTTTAAAATAAAAAGGAGCTATATAGCAGCTCAATGCTGCCGGCAGGACCTATGGACCCTGCAGCCCGTTGCCTGGGTTCATACAAGTTTCATCCTCTAGAAATGGGGATAATGACATACTCAGCTAATACTGTTGATGGAGTGAGTTAATACTCTTAATGTGTGAGAATCATGCCTGGTGCATATTAAATGCCTAATAATCATTGGCTCTTTTGAATGTGATTGTTGCTTTATTATCCTTATCATGTGGGGTTTTGGCCTCATATCTTCATGCTTATCATCTCCTGGTTGCGAGAGGGCTGTTGTGCTTCTAGCGATCACATCTAGGTTCCAGGCAGGAAAGAGCAAGACGAAGTAAGGGAGAAGGAGGCATATGTGCTATATGTATCAGAAAATCAAACAGTTCCTGGAAATCTCCCGCCATTTCTACTCATTTCTCATTGGCTAGAACAGTGAGCCATGCCTTTCCTATGCAGAAGGAGAGTCTGAGAAGGCGAGTATTTTGTTTTCACATAAAGAGGGATCTGGAAGGGCAAACACATGTTGTTCCCATCCTTTGATTACTTCTCCCCAGTCTCCCAACAAAATTGTAATGTTTTCAGAAAAGAAGAGCAAAGAAAGGAATGTGGGAAGGCACCAGCAGGGTTTGCGCAGTCAGTTATCAGGAATTCAGTTTATGTGAGTCTTAGCTACACACTGGGCAAAGCTTAAAAGCATGTGCAGACTTAGCTGCACATGCTTTTGATGGGTGGAGGCTGCTGAGAGGTGCAGAGATAGGGGAGACCCCTGGATATTAGCTATTGTTGTAGGTCAAATTGTGTCCACACAAAAGAGCAGCTCAAGTCCTAACCCACTTGGTGGCTGTGCATGTGACCTTATTTGGAAACAGGGGCTTTGCAAATGTAATCAAGTTAAAATGAGCTCATACTAGGTTAGCATAGACCCCAATTCAGTGCTTCATATTCTTAGAAGAAGAGAAAAATTTGGACATAGAGGCATGCAGGTAGAACAACACCATATGACAATGGAGACAGGTTGGAGTGATGCATGTATAAGCCAAGGAACACCAAGAACCACTGGCAACCACCAGAAGCTGGGAGAGATCCATGAGACAGGTACTCCCTAGGGGCCTCCAGAAGGAACCAGAACTGCTGAGACTTTGATTTTGAACTTGTGGACTCCAGTACTGTGAGAGAATCAATTTATGTTGTTTTAACCTACCTAGGTTATGGTAGTTTGTTATGGCAGCCTTAGAAAATGAATACAGGAGAATTGCTTGAACTCGGGAGGCAGAGGTTGCAGTGAGCTGAGGTCGTGCCACTGCACTCCAGCCTAGTGCCTGGTGATGGAGTGAGACTCTGTCTCAAAAAAAAAAAAAAAAATGAATACAGATACCTTGGAAGCTGGGGATGAAACTAAGAGAGGCTCTCATTAAGAAAATAAAAGAGAGAAGGCTGGGGTTGAAAAGACAAGAACTACTGACGTTTACAACCCTCCTTAAGGCAGCAGGTCCCCAACCTTTGTGCCACCAGGAGCCAGTTTCATGGAAGACAATTTTTCCACAGACCAGAGGGGTAGACGGTTTGGGGATGATTCAAGTGCATCATATTTATTGTGCACTTTATTTCTGTTATCATTACATTGGAATAGATAATGAAATAATTATATGACACACCATAATGTAGAATCAGTGGGAGCCCTGACCTTGTTTTCCGGCAACTAGGCGGTTCCATCTTGGGATGATGGGAGACAGTGATGGATCATCAGGCATTAGATTCTTATAAGGAGGGTGCAACCTAGATCCCTCGTGTGTGCAGTTTACAATTGGGTTCACACTCCTACGAGAAGCTAAATGCTGACACTGATCTGACAGGAGGTGGAGCTCAGGCAGTGATGCAGGTGATGGGGAGCTGTAAATACAGGTGAAGCTTCACTCCCTCACTCATCACTCACCTTCTGCTGTGCAGCCTGGCTCTTAACAGGCCACAGACTGGTGGTCTACGGCCCATAGGTTAGGGACTCTTGCCTTAAGGGCTTTAACTTCAGGGAGGTGTCCTCTCTTTATAGAAAACTGGAGGCCAGACGGGGCTACACTGCTTTTCCAACACCATGAGACTCAGGCTATTGAGTGGATTCAATTCAATTTCATGTGTGTTTATTGATGTGGGATTCAGCATCATTGGACCTTTTTCAGGCTTTAGTTTTCTAGTGAACCTTAACTAATTACCAGGTGGAACTTCACTTCCTAACAAAAATGACTAGTTTTTTAGACCTTTAGATTATGTTTCAGACTTTTTCTCTTTAATCAGTAACTGGAGCCACATTATTTTTAAATGGACTTTCCTCAATTTCAGGAATATCTGGTATGGATTCTTCCTTTCATAATGTAGTTTAGGGGAAAGAGCCTTTTATTTAGAGTCCCAAGGCCAGGGTTGTAGTCTTGGCTGTGAGACTGGCTAACTGGGTGACTTTTAGCAACTCATGTCATTTTCTGGGTATTTCTTCATCTCTGAAATGAAGAAATTGAAGGAGGTCAAATTTTTTCTAATTGTGGATTGCAATTCATATGGGTCACAAAACCATTTAATGGGATCTTGACCAGAATAAAAATGAATACAATAGAGTATAAAGAATTATATCTAAGTTAGTACTATTTTATGAAATGTATTTTTTTATGCATAATGTCCCTTTGTAACAGGTTGAGATGTGAACTGTATGCCTGAGTATAAGCCAATGTCAAAACATGTTTGAAAGGCAGTAGGATAGATGAACTTTGAGGTCTGCTTTAATGCTCAGGCTTTGGGGAGAAGAAAGTTCCCCTCCGATGCACTGTGTCAGGGGTCCCCATCCCCTGGATCACAGACCTGAAGCAGTCTATGGTCTGTTAGGAACCAGGCTGCACAGCAGGTGGTGAGTGGAGGGCCAGCCAGCGTTACTGCCTGAGCTCCACCTCCTGTCAGATCAGCAGCACCATTAGATTCTGGTAGGAGAGAGAACCCTATTATGAACTGTGCATGTGTGGGATCTAGGTTGCATGCTTCTTATGAGAATCTAACGAATGCCTGATGATCTGAGGTGGAACAGTTTTATCCCAAAAGCATCATCATTATTCCCCCTGACACCAGTCCATGGAAAAATTGTCTTCCATGAAACGGGTCCCTGGTGCCAAAAATGTTCGGGATCATTGCTCTATGTACTTGGGTGCAGCCTGGTTTGTCTCTGGCTTTTCCAGGATAATTGGCCAATGCTCCTGCAGCCACTCATAGCTTCGGGGGTGGGGAGGGTGAGAGTAAGAAAAGGGCCTGTGGGCAGGTAGTGAAACTCCAGTCGGGAGCAAAGAGTGGTGGGAGCCAGGCATGATCCCCCTGGGGGAAAAACATCGTTTCTGAGACTGTCTCAGAACATCCTGGCCTCATTGCCTTCCCCTCTAGCTTGCCCTGGAGTCCCAAACTTCAGCCAAACAGCTGGCATCCTCCAGGAGCCACTCCACCTTCTAGAAGCTTCAGAGGCCCCTGGAGCACCTCTCCATGGTGTAGCACAGCATTTTTACACATTTTTCTACCACACCATGACTGTTACTATATCTAGCTATATCATCAGTTACTTAATATTTACCTAAAACTTTACGACTGTAAGGGAAAAAACTCGGGATCATTTTTTTTCCCCTAAATAAAAGACAATCATACAATTAATATAATGAAAGCAAAACAATGTTACAGAATTCAGGTACAGCCTGCAGAAATTCAAGCTGGGGCCTGCCGTCTGTGAGTACAATAGATTAGCAAGTTTTAGAGGGATGTTGAAGACATCCTAGAACCTGATGGAGTTTTTCTTGTTGACCAAAGCAGAGGATCGGAAAGGAAATAGCCTTCTCATGGTGATTATGTGCTACTTAAGTGCCACCTAAAACCAGATAATTTGTGGAAATAAGGACTACTGATGGTCAATAACCCAGAGCCTCCAACAGCTAACGTGCTAAATGCTTCATGTAGTCTTCACATCCTCCAGTGAAGTCAGCACAACTACCACTTTAAAGACAGGTGGATGAGGGTAAGAGATGGCCAGGTTAAGAGATAGCTGGGTCACCCAGCTTGTCAATGCCATTGCTGCTATAACCCATCCCCCACAGGGCCTGTGATAGCTTACACCCCATGGAGAACTAAGGGAGCAAGGAGGGCGTGCCTGCCAGTTATTTCTCAACCTTAACCCAGTGTGACTCTGCTTATTGACACTGCTCCAGTGAGTTCGCTGGGGCAGGGACATGGTGTAGGATTTAAGTGACAGAGAGGAGTAAAGTTTTAGTGAAGGCCCCAGTTAGAGCTGGGGACTCCCCTAAGGAAGGCAAGCGTGAGATGTCCTGATGCAGGTTCCTGGGGAGGACCTCACTGCCTCTCAACAGAGCATGGGAAGCACCTGTCATCAAGAATACACCTTACTTGGCAAGAGCCTGGTTTGTCTGTTGGGGGCAGGGCTGGGGGGGGCGGTGGTGATACATCAGCAGAAGCAAAGATCCATGTTATAGGACAAAGTCTGGCTTTGCACACTCCAAACCTACAAGACAGTTCACCTGCAGATATGCAAATACTTGTGATAGAATGTGTCTTCTGTGAGGGGCCTGTATTCTGTAGCTTGATATTGCAGTTATTCAAAGGCACAGCCCAGAGGGCAGGCACCTTTGAAAGTGGGTCCCAAAGCAGTATGGTCACACCTCTCTGAGGCTCCCCCTTTAAAGCCTGAATGGATTAAAAAAATCACTGTGAAGAGGCACAGCTCCAGGGCAAACACTGTCACATGGAGAAGGTCAAGAGAGGGTCAGGAAAAAAAAAGAAAATTGAAAAGCCACCTGGAGAGCAGGGCTGTGCCTGGGTCTCGATCACCCCCTCCTTGCTCCACCGTCTCACACCTAGGGGGGTCCAGAGGCAAGATGGTGGGAGGGTATGAAGCACAGCCCCCACTTTCCAATCACCCAGAATGCTACTTATCAAAGGGATTCGACTCCTAGGTGGTGGAGCTGTTGGAAGCCTCAGAGCGGGGAAGGTATAATATGACTAAAAGCTGCTTTAATAAAGCACTGGGCTGGGTTTGAGCTGCACTCTCCATAAATCAGAGGGCGACACCACAGCACTCTCTGAAGATCAGCAAGACAGCACATTGCAGAGCTGGGGCGGCTCTTAAATCTAATCGACAGCTCTTTGAGCAAAAATACTGCCGTGACTGGAGGACAGGGGTGGCTGCATGCTGGAAAATATCCTAAGGAGCACGCACATTTCCCAGGTGATAAGAACGCTGAATGGTTCTGAGCCGAGAAACCTTGGAAAACAATTAGCTGGAGAGGCAAGATCACCTGTTGAAATTATGGTCCTGCACTTTACTGCTCCTAATAAATGTTCTGGCAGCCTCTCTCCAGCTCAGGGTCCTGGTCTGCTTATACCTTTAACTGTTGGGGGAATTAAGTCATCAAAGTTTCATCTACCTGTCTGACTTCAGCCAGAAGTACAACTTATTTGCCTGGATACCTTTCAGAACTGCTGTCTTCATAGATTATCATTTAATATATAGTGGAACTAACCCAAGGCTGCCTATTTCTTGAGTCTAAAATGTCAAAATCTGCATTTGCACGTTCTGAATAGTCAACATTGCATACACTTTAAATAGTAATCACAAAGTAAGCTATGAAGAATGAAAAGAAATTACATTGAGATTTACTTTTAATCTCCACTCTTCATTGGTGTAGCAACGAGGTTAGGCCGTGGATTCCCAGCTGGATTTGAGATCAGAACTGCCATTTTACTAGCTACCGCTGGTTCTTAATCTCTTGGAACCTCAGTTTTCTTGTTTGTAATATACAGATAGTTACCTTATTGGTGTGAAGAGAAAATGAGATGAATGTAGGGAAAGTAACTAGCATAGCTCTTGTATATTCAATAAATATTAGACCCCTTTTCTTTCTAGTGAGGGCTGATGATTTGTTGAGTTTTTCCAGTTCAGTTCTCATGGTGCTTTCCTGGAGCCAATTTTATGTAAACATTCATTTCTGTGAGTGACTTTTCTAAGTACCTAAGTAAGTCCCTAAGTAACTTGTGCTTGTTGGATCTGAAATTCCAAGGGCAAGTTATTTAATTCATTTAAGGCTCTGTTTTCTTATAGAGTTTGAGGATTAAATGGGATAAATTATGAAAAATATTTAGACCAGTACCTAGTGCTTACTAAGCAGTGAATAAATATTAGCTATTATTATTACTCACCTACAACCCTCCCTCCACCCCCTAGTCACACATAGTTGGGAAGTTTCTGTCTCCACACAGATGCTTATATTCTATTCTTTATCTGTAAAGCCAATATCCTTCTTTGCTTGGCCTGTTTAGTCTTCCCATCCTTTAAGACTATTTCAGATGTCATGTCTTCCATGAGACCTTCCTGACTCTGTCTACACCCAAAGTCAAAAGTCAGCCTCCCCGTTGCAGGCTTCCCAGTTATAAGGTACCTCCCTCAAGCACTGATCACTTTCAGCCTTGAGTTCTGGCTCTTTGTGAACACGTTTTCTCTTCTACTCAACTCTTGGGTCCTTGGAAGTAGAATCCAAGGCTTGTCTATATCTGGGATCCTCTGCAGCATTTTATAGTGTCTGACATAAGTGTGTGTTGGGTTATAACTAAATGTCATTTTATTTTTCTACTTCTTAATAGACTAAATAGGCAGAAGACCTACGAAGTCAAGGATTGTTAGAATCTAGTTAAAACTATATATGTATGTATGTGTCTGTCTGTCTATAAATAGATACATATACACATCTATCTCCTCTCTCTATATATCTGTATCTAAATCTGTATTTATCTATAGAGAGAGAGACAGGGTCTTGATCTGTTGCCCAGGCTAGAGTGCAGTGGTGTGATCATAGCTCACTGCAGCCTTGACCTCCTAGGCTCAAGCTATCCTCTGGCCTCAGCCTCCAGAGTAGCTGGGACTATAGGTGTGAGCCATCACATCTGGCTAGCTTTTAAATTTTTTGTAGAGACAAGGTCTCATGTCATGCAGGCTGATCTCAAACTCCTGAGCTGAAGCCATCCTCCTGCCTCAGCCTCCCAAAGTGCTAGAATTACTGGCGTAAGTCACTGCAGCTAGCAAAACTGTATTTTTTATGATGTCTCACATTCATTGTTATACAGCAAACTTAGTATTTGGCTTTGCATGGGGATTGTTGGTAACAACCAAATATAAAGGTTCAAGTTGAAAGGATGATCTTTCAAATGGTTTTAAAATGTCAGGCTGGGTTCAGTGGCTCACACCTATAATCCTAGCACTTTGGGAAGCCAAGGCGGGTGGATCATGAGGTCAAGAGATCGAGACCATCCTGGTCAACATGGTTAAACCCTGTCTCTACTTAAAATACAAAAAAATTGGCTGGGCATGGTGGCGCACACCTATAGTCCCAGCTACTCAGGAGGCTGAGGCAGGAGAATTGCTTGAACCCAGGAGGTGGAGGTTGCAGTGAGCTGAGATCGTGCCATGGCATTCCAGCCCGGGTAACAAGAGTGAAACTCCATCTCAAAAAAAAAAAAAAATGTTGACAGCTGAAGCATCTCTCTGCCACTTTCATAGGACTTGAGTCATCTTTAACCCTGACAAAGGACGTTTGAAAATCCAGTGATTAGGAAGGCACAGGGTTGAAGCACACTGGCCACAGGCTAAGGAAGGATCTTTTTATGCAATCTGGGAGGTATCCCTCATACTGCAAAGCAGGAAGTCCACTCAAGAGCTTGCACAGGATGCCTGGAATATAGGATGCTCTCAGAAATACTTAACAAGTAAAAGAAGTTTAGCTTTCATTCCCCACTGTGTAGCCCTGGATTGCCCCAGTTTGGCTTCTTTATGCCTCAGTTTCTTCAGCTATAAAAGAAATATAAACCTGATGTTCTTTGAGAAGCAAAATTTACTGTGATCATGCAACATGCAGCATGTAAGGTAAACAATAGAATACATATGGCCACTAAAAAAGAAATCTCAGTTACCAATACACTTACAAAGTAGTCTCTAGTTTCTTTGGAATAAATAGCTTTCATTACATCTTTTTTTAAGTACTATTGTATGGAGGACTCAGTTTCTTTATAGGAAGTCAGGGAATCATTCCAACTCACCGTCTACAGTTGTTGAAAGGTACTGGTAATACAAGTGATTGCAAAGCACTTGCCTAAAATCCAAGGAGTTATACAATAATAATATTAATCACCTGTCACTAAAAGTATTTCCATCTTAGTAGGTTTTAAGTAATACATTTTCGATTTGCTCAAGTCTCTCTTTACTCTCTAAATAATGCATTACTTATTGCATTTACAATCTCCTGGCCTGGTTCTTCGTGTTTTAAATTAGAATCTGGCCTACCCACATGAGCTAACACCTTTCACCTCAAGAATAATACCAGGCAATCTTTAACAACAGGACTTTGAGATTTACAGCTTGAGCTTCGAAGTGGAACGTCAGCAGTGTAACAATTCAGGAAAAGAATCCTCACAGCTCATTTCTTCATTCAAATGAATTCAACAAATATTTCTTGAGCATATAGTCAGAGTCAGGCAGCGTGTTACAAATAAGGTACACCTTAGAAGGCCACACAGATGTAGAAACTAATTATTCTAATACAGGTAGTAAAAGTTTTATTGAGAATCTGCAGAAAGCATCTCAGTAACATACAGGGTAGAATTACCAACTCTGCCTTGGGAGGAGGGGTGTGGAAGGTGTTTGGGTTGGTAGAGTTGCAGATAACTGAGCCTCTCCTAGCAAGTTGAAACAGAAAGGAATTTAGTGTGGGGAGTTAGGTGTTTACGAAATTGTTAGAAGGGTTGGAGGAGCAGGCTCTAGGTAGTGTTTCCAGGAATAAGTCTCAGAAAAACATTACAGAGCTGGCCCACGGAGAAAGTTGCTACTTTCGATATAAAGTCAGAGACTCCGGACAATTTTTAAAAAGAAATACTTCTCCTGGCCAGGCACAGTGGCTCAGGCCTGTAATCCCAGCACTTTGGGAGGCCAAGGTGGGTGGATTGTTTGAGCTCAGGAGTTTGAGACCAGCCTGGGCAACATAGTGAAACCCAATCTCTAAAAAATATACAAAAAAGTAGCTGGGTGTGGTGGTACAAGCCTGTAGTCCCAGCTACTTGGGAGGCTGAGGTGGGAGGATTGCTTAAGCCTGGGAAGCAGAGGTTGCAGTGAGCCATGATTACACTGCTGCACTGTAACCTGGGCAACATGGTGAGACCCTGTCTCAAAAAAAAAAAAAAAAACAAATGACTCCTCCTGTCTTTGATGGTGTATCCTTTGACCGCATATCCTTATTCCATTCTCTCCTAACTACCCAAGTCTCTGGTAACCACCATTTTGCTCTCTCCTGCTATGAGAGCAGCTTTCTAAAATGCCACGTGAGGGAGAACATGCAGTATTTGTGTATTTGTCTTTCTGTGTCTGGCTTATTTTGCTTAACATAATGTTCTCCAGGTTTACCCATAATGTCACAAATGACAGGATTTATCTTTTATGGCTGAATGGTACTTTATATGGTTTGGCTCTGTGTCCCCATCCAAATCTCATCTTGAATTGCACTCCCATAATTCCCACTTGTTATGGGAGGACCCGGTGGGAGATAATTTGAATCATGGGAGTGGTTTCCCCCATACTGTTCTTGTCGTAGGGAATAAGTCTCATGAGATCTGATGGTTTTATCAGGGGTTTCTACTTTTGCATATTTCTTATTCTCTCTTGCCGCCGCTATGTAAGAAGTGCCTTCCACCTGGGAGTATGCAGTAGGCAATAGCACAGCCGACCCTGCTCAAAGTACCCTCTTTGCCCACCCTGCTTTGTCCTGTGGATCCTCATTTATCTCACAAGCCCAGCTCAAGCCACATATTACCAGGGTACAGAGCTGTGAGAATGCATGTCCAGGTCACATGGATCAAAGTCATTAGAAATAACATTAGTACAAGATGTTAACTAGGAGCAGTAAGGATGGAGGCAAGAGAAGCACAGGGGTTTTTGATTTTTGACTTTAAGCTGTAAGTAGTACAGCTTTTGAAGGGTTTTGGATTTTTGACTTTAAGCTGTAAGTACTAGGAAGCAACAGAAAGGTTTTATGGGTGTGTGTATGTGTGTGTGTGTGTGCGCGCGCGTGCGTGCATAATGGGGACGGGTTAATTTTCTTTGACTGCTGGGTATGTTACTACCATAATGTGTTGGGAAATGTTTAACAGCTGGCTCTCCAGAGGGAAGAAAAAAAGCCCTGATTTGTCAGATATGCCAATTCCTGTGTTGTAAATACTCCCAACATATCCCATTTCTAGCTATCCCCATGATACCACTGAAAGTGGAGTTGGGACTAGATGCATACAGTTGGCTCTTGGAAGCCGGCACCAGTGCTTCTATACAGTAAGTCCTCACTTAACATACTCAATGGGTTACTGAAAACTGCAGCTTTGAGTGAAGTGATGTTTATTGACGCCAATTTTACCCTAGGCTAACTGATAGAAGCAAGAGTTAAGTTCCTATGGCATACTTCTGGTCATAAAAACATCACTAAACTTCTAAATAAAGACCCAGAATGCTTCTAATATTACACATGAAAATATATGTGAGCTGTACATACATTGAAGAAAGGTTGATAAGATCAAATAAAATAATTTATCCATTTTTTGGAGAATCAGTGAGTAAGGCAGTGCGTTAAATCAAGGAGTAAATGTTTACAAAGTGAAAATTGTAAGGAGCACCTCCTGCCACCCCGCAGTTCAAAAACAATCACAGATATTGCAGGCTCACTGAGCACTTTTGTACCGCATGGTTTACTGTGCATCTGCATAATTATTGTTTACTTTACAAATTTGTATTTTAGATTATTTTGTATTCATTTTTCCAGTCATTTTTCTTTTTTTTCCTTTTTTTTTTCTTAGAGTCTTGCTCTGTTACCCAGGATGGAGTGCAGTAGCGAGATCTCTGCTCACTTCAAACTCTGCCTCCCAGGTTCAAGTGATTCTTGTGCCTCAGCTTCCCAAGTAGCTGTGATTACAGGCGTGTGCCACCATGCCTGGCTAATTTTTGTATTTTTATTAGAGATAGGGGTTCGCCATATTGGCCAGGCTGGTCCTGAACACCTGGCCTCATGTGATCTGCCTGCCTTGGCCTCCCAAAGTGCTGGGATTATAGACACGAGCCACCGCGCCTGGCTTCCAGTCACTTTTCAACCCACTTATATCAGTTCAGGGTCATGGTGGCTGGAGCCTATGTGGGCAGCTCAGGGAACAAGGTGGGAACCAGCCCTGGCTGGATGTCCTTCCATTGAAGCGAGGACTCACACCCACACCCACACTCATTCACACGTGGACTATTTAGGCATGCCATTTAACCGAATGGTCACATCTTTGGGAAGTGGGGAGAAACTGGAGTATCCATAGAAATCCCACGCAGACATGGGGAGAATGTGCTAACTCCACAGAGACAGTGGCCCTGGCCAGGATGCAATTCTCTTCCTAATCAACATTATAGTGACCCAAAGTTGAGTGAAACGATGTTATTTGAGGACCTGCTGTCTATGTCATGTGAATTAATTCTCAAAACAACCCTATAAGGTGAATAGCAGTTCCACTTCACTAGTGATGCTAGAGAAATAATAAGTATTTTATTCAAGATTATGCAACCAGTCACTGGTTGAACTATGTTTTAAATCCATGCCTACCTGTTTTCAAAGCCAACTTTTTTTTATTGCAAGAAAACATGCTGCCTCCAGAAGAGTAACATCGTCAGATCGCCACTTCAGGAAAATTCCTAGGCAGGCACATAGAGCAGGGATTGGTGTTGTAGTGAAAGAGCTCTAGAGCGTCATGAATGGATGTGTATGTGTTCCAGTGTAACTTTATAGAAGCAGGGGACAGGGCTGGAGGTGGTGAGATCACATCGAAGGCTATCAAAGAGGCTGGGTGAGAAGTGATGAGGCTGAGCCCAGGCATGTCACGGTATCTTGAAGCATAAACATATTTGATGGAATTGCAGGACAGAATGTTGGCCTTCCATATCATTACACGGGAATGGGCGGGAGGAAGGTGCAGAGTTATAAATGGGAAATCCAGGATAACTTCCAGGTCCAGTTTTTCACTGTGAACTTTGTTCACATTTTGGCCAGGACAGAATTGTGAGAAGCAGGTTTCTTTGGAGAAAGCTTGTTTTCAGTGTGGGCATGTTACGATTAAAGGCTTTGCAGGACATCCAAATGGGAATGTGGAGTGGAAAAGCAGAAACAAATGAGCTCAGAGCACAGATATGAGCTGGAGCAGTCAGTAGTTTCGGCGCAAACCTTGGCTGTGGATGGGCTTACCAAGAATATGGAGAGGTCTGAGAATAGGCCAGGGGAATAAAGGAGCTGGGGAGTGACAGGGATGGTCTCAAGGAGAACTTTCTAGAGATAGGAGTGAGTCCAACACCAGAGAGTGGTGGCCAGTTTTAGATGTTGTCGTGGATGCTGTCACGGGCTGCTCGAACCCCACTTCAAGAAGGGACTCTTTTCTAGCTGTTTTGAGTACTGTTCAAAGATGGGCCCAGCTGTCAGCTTTCTTTGGGTTTGCCTCAACTGAAGAAAACTGCCAAATCCTAGCTAGATCTGCCTTCTTTGCAGAGGTAATCTGTATCTACTAATCAATGGCGGTATAAAGGCTCAGATCCCTTGTCCCAACTGGGGACAGCTGTGCAGGGCCATTGCTGCTCCCATTGTGGGGTGGCTGAGGCCTAAGCTGGAAGTGCACGACAGCTCAGCTGCTCCCTCTGCCCAGTCCTGTTTCCCTCCCTTTTTAAGGTACTGAAACCCAAGCGTACTCCTCAGTACACATCCTGCTTGAGAGTCCCCCTCTCGGCATCTGCTTCTTGGGGAGCCCAGCATGTTAGTGATGCTCTCGTTCCTTTTGTTCTTTGTCCTCTTGCTGTTTTGAACATTGCTACTGAACTACTGAATGTTGCTGTTCAAGGGTGAACAGGCCCGGACCCACCTATTCATTCGTCAGATCCTAAAGCAAGCTTGTCCAACACACAGCCCAGATGGCTTTGAATGCTGCCCAACACAAATTTGTAAACTTTCTTAAAACATTATGAGTTGTGTTGTTACCATTTTTTTTTTAGCTCATCAGCTATCATCGGTATTAATGTGTTTTATGTGTGGCCCAAGACAATTCTTCTTCTTCCAAAGTGGCCCTGGGAAGCCAAAAGATTGGACACCCCTGCCCTAAAGCAATCCAAGACTCTGATGTCTTAATGACTGAATAAAGCTTTATTTTAATGTAAAATATGACAAAAATTTATATACTCACATATAACAACTTCCAAAATGTTTTCTGTGGTACAAATGAGATCATCTGAAAAAGTCTGTAAAGAATTCATCCTCCACCCCCATATGCCAAAATATGATTTCACATAATTTATCTTCAGAACTTATAAACAGACTTGGTATCACAAAAGCACAGGAAACACCAGAAAAAGTGACGGTACGAACAACAGGTTTTGTTTTAGGTTCCAGTAGTAAGCAGCCCTGCAGATGGAACAGAACATTTTCTGAAGGAGTCGAGTCAGGAGTCAGGCCAGAAGAGTCTTTGGGGTTGGTTCATTTCCTGTAGCCAAGTGTGTCTTTAAAAGTTAGGCTGTGTGTGAGTCTATGACTATTTAAGGACATGAGGGAGAAAGAGTTTCACTTAGAAGTCACAGCTGCATGTGAGATTCTAGGCTTATTTTAGATATCTAACATTTTCTTCCCTCCTTTTTATCAGAAAGGTGACTTTGTAGGGATACCTTATGGAGACTCTTCTTTCTGTTCTTGCTGTGGCATCGTTTCCAGCTAAGTTGGCAGGAACTGGGAGTGCAGACTCCTGTGGCTGTTTCTGAGTCCAAATCCCTCCTGCCTAATTGCACTAAGACCAGTCTTTCTGCTGCTCATGGACTCAGAAAGCAGTAGGGTATCTGCCCAATTTAACACCAATTTGAAGGCCATTCATTGTAGGTTTCAGAGTTTAATGCCAATGGGAATTGTACAGATACACACTCAGACCAATGTCTTTCGATCTCTCTACCCTCCTGAAGTGCTACAATGTTCCTCCAAAGAAAAGGAATGCAGTGGTTACAGGTTTGGGGAAATGAATATTCTATAGGCTTGATATTTGTGCATACCAGGGAAAAGAGAAATCAGCTTTATGCGCCTCTTAATGTTGTTAGGTGGATTTTCTTCAGAAGATCACTTTAATTCAAGAATTTCAGGAATCTTTGGAAGGGATACTGAGTCATGTTTTAATTTGATTGAGTTGGTGGAAAACTATAGCTACAGAGAAGCCTCAGTGTTCTTCCCCATCAGGGTCCATGGGTGACAGTTGGTCTGAGAACCCCGACCATGCTCTTAATGTGTTTACTTCGTGCTATCTTGTGGGGGTCAATACATACATACTTACAGATCTAAGAATAATGACCTTAAGAATAATTTTTTTAAAAGTTTTGTTTGCTTTTAGGTTATGATTTAAGAAAATGTTCCCGTTTCTGAGCTTGTCTTTCATCCTCTGATTTGATATTGTGAGGAAATGATATTATGCCAAGAGTGAGAGTGCCACACCGGCTGGCATACTGGATTCTTGGAAGGCTGTTTCTCTCCCTTGTGGAAGACCGAATTCTCCTGCATCTAAAAGTTTTCAGTGGTCTGTCCTCTTTCATCTCTCTATTCCTGCAAAAAGGGAGAAAATAGGGCTTCTTAAAATATCTAGTGACTCGAGGGCAAACCTCATTTTGAGGCCTTCATGACCCAGCAGTCAGATCTGCAGCCAAGTGGATGTACGTTGATTGGGTTTGGAGCTCGATGTGCCACTCTGTTCCAGGGTGGGTATTAGTGTTCTGAGCTACAAGGAGACACCAGATTGAGTTTTCCCAAGGCCATAAATAAATTGGGAGCTATGTCCTGCTCCCAGGCACCTTACTGATTATAGCCTGGTCTTCTAAATACTCTAAAAACCTGTTCACCTAAATGCTGGGAAAGAGTCCTGTAACCTCTGGGTGGTAACAGTTGAAGGGTGAGTACACAGGCATTTATAAATCTTACATCTGAGCTGTTAATTGTTGCTTGGCTTGATGGATCCTGTGTCACAAATATAATGTTAGCTTCTTTCAGGCAGGATCAAATGGAGCGTGCGTTATACTTCAAGCAAGGAAAGAAAACTGTTGCCATCTAGTTTTTGTTCATTTTAATAGTACCTTCACATCACTGGCTGCCACTCAGGATTAGCAACTATTTTATTGACTTTGTATACAACACAAAACCCATCTTTAGAGCAGTTTACCCTAAGCCTGTGTGCAGCAGGTATTGCACACTACGGTGGCAACACTGCAAGTGAAGGCATGCACATTCTTCCTGCAAAGGCCACTCCTCCAAGACACAGGAGTGTCACCTTACATCTTACCCCTGGCTGCCCCTCAAGTGGCCTAGGCTTAATCCACAAGGAACGTTCTGACTTGGTTATGTTTAGTAATCTACAGTAGTTTGGCTAAAATACGGAACATACTGAAGAGCCGCTGATTTTTAACGCTTCAAAACAGGTTACACGTCCCTCATGTTATAATTTTCTTCTTTAAGGTTCATTTAGCTTGAGGGGCAGGTAGCATTCAGCAGGTCAGAGGGAAACCCCGCAGCTCCCCTGAACTCCACCTTCAGGTGAGCAGGGCCTGAGATCCTCAACCACTTTGAACAAATTGCAAACAATCTAAAAGTGCCTGGTGAAGAGGGATGACAGAATAGAGACAGAAAATTTGATAAGTCTGTTTTCAAGAGGGCCATAGTAAACTGCAGTTTATGAAATAATATCTCAAAGTCCAGGAAATAACACTATTTACATCTAAAACTAGCAGTTGCATCATTCTTGGTAACAGAACTCTCTTTTAAATTAAAAAGATAAGAGTAAACTAGGGTACAGCGATGTCCTATGTATTCAATAATACTATAGTTTATTAAATCGTGTGAGTCAGAGGCCTGCTAATCTCAGCCAAAATAGATCTAAATTAAACTCAAGACTTTTTTTTGGAGGCAATAAAGGAGGAGTGTGAAAAGGCTGTAAGTATTTCGAGTCACTGCCCAGTTCAAACCAACGCTCAGGTTTCGCTGTCTTCCACAGTCTTTTGCTTGTGTTCTCATTTCGGTCAGGTTGTATGTTTTAGGGGTTTTAGTTTTCATAGAAAATTACGGCAAAGCCCAAAAAACATGGTGATGGGCTGGTTCTATTTAGAGGGTGGGGTTTCAGCTTTTTAAAGCCATAACACTGTCCTTTTCCAATTGGAGGCCTTGGCCCTGCCCTGACTTTTGTTAATGAAATATAGCAAATGCAGGTAGATTTAGTCTTAATGCCTTTTCTCCCTTTCCCTCCATTCCCCCCTCCATGCATCAAACGCTTCAGAAAGCATTTTTAATCTTTCATTCTCCATACTGGCAATCACATGTGTTCTAACCACTCCCCTCCACCCCCACCAACACAAACATACACACACACACACACACACACACACACCCTCATTCACTTCCATCTAATGCCTGCTGGTCATCAGTTTCTAGAGGCCATAGTCAGCTCCTCACTGTCCCCGAGTGCAGATGGTTACTGCTTGGCACTGAGTCTGGACTTGGCATTTCTAGGGCACTGCCTCCTGTGTGACCTACCCAGTAGATCCTCTTTTTCCCAACTATATTTAGCCCTCAAGTGGGAACCTTAAAGTAGAGACCCCAGTTAAAGTAAATTATAGGCAGGAGATTTGGGGCTGACTCTGAAACCAGGTATCACCATACCTGGAATGCGGGAGGGAAGAAGGTGAGGACCATGAGATGTCCAACTCCCTTAGCCTGATCATGCTGGTCCTTGGAATATATTCCTTCTGGAAGCTCTGACTAGCAGTGCACATTCTCCCAGGACTAATACTGCACTTTACTGTTTTTCATATAAAAAGTGAGGAAACGTGAAATGTTTATGTCAAATGAGTGGTATCATGAATTTGAGAAATTCTGCAAATAAAGAAATGCAGTCTTTCTCTTAGTATAAAATATTTCAAGATCACTAGTCATGTTTGCTGTTGTTTTCTGAGTAAAAAAAACCTATACTCACTTAAGATGCCTCTCTCTCTCTGTCTACTCTGTCACTCCTTAGACTTAAGAGCTCTAATAAGGGGGCTGAGGCTCCGTCTCTGAGCAGGTAATGCTGTCTGGCAGAGATTGCCTTTGAACCACCAGTCCCATAGAGGGGGTGTCCACGTGTCTGCACATCAGCACAGGTTATCTAGCCGGGGAGGCACCCGGAGTACAGCTCTACTGTTAGCTGTTTGTTTGTTCAGTTGCCACTCTGATTGATTTGAACAATTCTGAAAATGTTTCAGATATCAAGTAGGTTTGTTTTTATGCCCCCACATTTCGTCTTCCTTCTGATTTTTTTCCTCCCTAATCCCCTTCGCCTTCTTTTTCCCTCTGATTAGCAGTCAAGAGTTACAACTTCAGTGAGAAACAGCTAATCAATACCATGGAGAATTCCTAACATGAAGGAGGTCTTCAGGTCTAGAAGGGGCAAAGGTAGTGTAGACACCTTCCTTTCTGGGCTGTGCTGGCCTCGGTGGCATTCAGCTATACGGCTGCAGTCATGGGGTTCTTCTGCTGGGAATCCTGGGTTCGGTAAGGGTACCGGTCTGGGCTGCCCCCACGGGGCCCTGGTCTGCCTGTTTCCTGATAGGCTGGCATTCTTTGGTGCTGAGGAGGGGAAGGTGGAACATCTTGTCGAAAGGGTCCCTTGTGCTGGGGGGCTGTTGGGGGTGGGTAGTGCTGAGGATACTGGAGATCTGCCACCCTCAGCTCTGCAGGGCGAGGATAGCTCCCTTTGGGAGGGTGCATAGGATGAGACCCTGGGTAATAGGGAAGCTCCCTTTCCTTGTAGATCCCCCGAGGTGCTGCTGGCAGATAGTCTACAGGATCTGCGGGTCCTCCCCTGCAAAGAGAAGAAGAGACACATGTCAGTAGCAACTAAGCAGGCTGTCCAGTTGGAGGACACATTCTTCAGCCTCCTGTGCAGTTTGGTGTAGCCACTGAATAGGTCTGGCCAATGGGATGGGAGCAGAAGTGATGTGTGCCCTTAAAAAGAAGAGAAGGGACCTTCTTCCCTTCTCTCTTTCCTGTTGGCAATTGGAAAAACCATCTTAGGCCACAAGGTGAAAACCACATGCTACGGGAGGCAGAGCAGTAAGAGGGTGAGAGCCTGGGTCCCTGTTGCCATGGAGCCACCATGTCAATCAGGACTGCTTCCGTTCAGGTAAATGCATGAGAGGAAAATACACTTCTATCTTGTTTATACCCTTTTCAGTGGGCCTTTATTATAGTAACCAAAATAGTTTCCTAAACAAGGCAGTGAGTTTGACTCTCTTAGGACTGCAGTCATTAGTTCCCTCCCATTTTCTACCACCATATCTAGGACAGGCTGGGCTGAAGTCTATTCAAGATATGGTGATAGAAACGTTCAGGTTATTTGGACTCATAAAGTTTCATAGGCTGCATTGGCTTTTCTAAATCTGTGAGGTGCTCTTTTAATGAGCTGTCATCTTGGTTTAATTCTGGTTGGCTCCTGTTACCTCCCAAACTCTCTACAGTCCTTAGAAAAAGGCCCAAGCCCAAGAGCTTTTTTTTTTTTTTTTTTTTTTTTTCCCTGAGAGGGAGTCTAACTCTATCAACCACGCTGAAGCAATTCGCCCACTTCAACCTCCCAAGGAGCTGGGACTACAGGCACCCTCCACCATGCCCAGCTAATTATTTTATTTTTTTTTTATTATTAAACTTTAAGTTCTGGGGTACATGAGCAGAATGTGCAGGTTTGTTTGTTACATAGGTATACACATACCATAGTGGTTTGCTGCATCCATCACCACGTCATCTACATTAGGTATTCTTCCTGATGCTATTCCTCCCCTAGCCCTTCCAACCCTGACAGGCCCCAGTGTGTGGTGTTCCCCTCCCTGTCTCCATGTGTTCTCATTGTTCAGCACCTACTTATGAGTGAGAACATGTGGTGTTTGGTTTTCTGTTCTTGTGTCAGTTTGCTGAGAATGATGGTTTCCAGCTTCATCCATGTCCCTGCAAAAGACATGAATTCATGTTTTTTATGGCTGCATAGTATTCCATGGTGTATATGTGCCATATTTTCTTTATCCAGTCTATCATTGATGGTCATTTGGGTTGGTTCCAAGTCTTTGCTATTGTAAACAGTGCCACAATAAACATATGTGTGCATGTGTCTTTAGAATAGAATGCTTTATAATCCTTTAGATATATACCCAGTAATGGGATTGCTGGGTCAAATGGTATTTCTGTTTCTAGATCCTTGAAGAATCATCACACTGTCTTCCACATGGTTGAACTAATTTACACTCCCACCAACAGTGTAAAAGCATTCCTATTTCTCCACATCTTCTCCAGCATCTGTTGTCTCCTGATTTTTTAATAATCATCATTCTAACTGGCATGAAATGGTATCTCAATGTGGTTTTGATTTTCATTTCTCTGATGATCAGTGATGATGATCTTTTTTTCATATGTTTGTTGGCTGCATAAATGTCTTCTTTTGAGAAGTGTCTGTTCATATCCTTTGCCCACTTTTTCATGGGATTGTCTTTTTCCTGTAAATTTAAGTTATTTGTAAATTCTGGATATTAGCCCTTTGTCAGATGGGTAGATTTTGAAAAATTTTTCCCATTCTGTTGGTTGCCAATTTGCTCTAATGATAGTTTCTTTTGCTGTGCAGAAGCCCTTTAGCTTAATTAGATTCCATTTGTCTATTTTGACTTTTGTTGCCATTGCTTTTGGTGTTTTAGTCATAAAGTCCTTGCCCATGCCTATGTCCTGAATGGTATTGCCAAGGTTTTCTTCTAGGGTTTTCATGGTGTTAGGTCTTATGTTTAAATCTTTAATCCATCTTGAGTTAACTTTTGTATAAGGTATAAGGAAGGGATCCAGTTTCAGCTTTCTGCATATGGCTAGTCAGTTTCCCTAACACCATTTATTAAATAGGGAATCCTTTCCCCGTTGCTTGTTTGTGTCAGGTTTGTCAAAGATCAGATGGTTGTAGATGTGTGACATTATTTCTGAGGCCTCTGTTCTGTTCTACTGGTCTATATCTCTGTTTTGGTATGAGTACCATGCTGTTTTGGTTTCTGTAGCCTTGCAGTATAGTTTGAAATCAGGTAGCATGATGCCTCCAGCTTTGTTCTTTTTGCTTAGGATTGTTTTGGCTATGGCTGTTTTTGGTTCCATATGAAATGTAAAGTAGTTTTTTCCAATTCTGTGAAGAAAGTCAATGGTAGCTTGATGGGAATAGCATTGAATCTGTAAATTACTTTGGGCAGTATGGCCATTTTCATGATATTGATTCTTCCTAACCATGAGCATGGAATGTTTTTCCATCTGTGTCTTCTCTTATTTCCTTGAGCAGTGGTTTGGAGCTCTCCTTGAGCAGTGGTTTGGAGTTCTCCTTGAAGAGGTCTTTCACATCCCTTGTAACTTGTATTTCTAGGTATTTTATTCTCTTTGTAGCAATTGTGAGTGAGAGTTCACTCATGATTTGGCCCTCTGTTTGTCTGTTATTGGTGTTAGGAATGCTTGTGATTTTTGCACATTGACTTTGTATCCTGAGATATTGCTGAAGTTGCTTATCAGCTTAAGGAGATTTTGGGCTGAGAGTATGAGGTTTTCTAAATATGCAATCATGTCATCTGCAAACAGAGACAATTTGACTTCATCTTTTCTTAATTGAATACCCTTTATTTCTTTTTCTTGCCTGATTGCCCTGGCCAGAACTTCCAATCCTATGCCAGTTTTCAAAGGGAATGCTTCCAGTTTTTGTCCATTCAGCATGATATTGGCTGTGGGTTTGTCATAAGTAGCTCTTATTATTTTGGGATACATTCCATCAATACCTAGTTTATTGAGAGTTGTTAGCATAAAGTGCTGTTGAATTTTGTCGAAGGCTTTCTCTACATCTGTCGAGATAATCATGTGGTTTTTGGTTTTGGTTTTGATTATCTGATGGATTATGTCTATTGATTTGCACATTTTGAACCAGCCTTGCATCCCAGAGATGAAGCCAACTTGATGATGATGGATAAGCTTTTTGATGTGCTGTTGCATTTGGTTTGCCAGTATTTTATTGAGGATTTTTGCATCAATGTTCATCATGGATATTGGCCTGAAATTTTCCTTTTTAGTTGTGTCTCTGCCAGGTTTTGGTATCAGGATGATGTTGGTCTCATAAAATGAGTTAGGGAGGATTCCCTCTTTTTGTATTGTTTGGAATAGTTTCCAAAAAAATGTTACCAGCTCCTCTTTGTACCTCTGTTAGTATTCGGCTGTGAACCTGTCTGGTCCTCGACTTTTTTTTTTTTGGTTGGTAGGCTATTAATTGCTGCCTCTATTTCAGACCTTGTTATTGGTCTATTCAGGGATTTGACTTCTTCCTGGTTTAGTCTTGGGAGGATATAAGTGTCCAGGAATTTATCCGTTTCTTCTAGATTTTCTGGTTTATTTACAAAGATGTGTTTGTAGTATTCTCTGATGGTAGTTTGTATTTCTGTGGGATCGATGGTGATATCCCCTTTGTCATTTTTAATTGCATCTATTTGATTCTTCTTTCTTTTCTTTGTTAGTCTGGCTAGCGGTCCATCTGTTTTGTTGATCTTTTCAAAAAACCAGCTCCTGGATTCACTGATATTTTAAAGGGTTTTTTCATATCTGTATCTCCTTCAGTTCTGTTGTAATCTTAGTTATTTCTGGTCTTTAGCTAGTTTTTGAATTTGTTTGTTCTTGTTCCTGTAGTTGTTTTTATTGTGAGGTTAGAATGTCAATTTTAAATCTTTCCTCCTTTCTCTTGTGGGCACTTAGTGCTATAAATTTCCCTCTACTCACTGTTTTAATTGTGCCCCAGAGATTTTGGTATGTTATGTCTTTGTTCTCTTTGGTTTCATAGAACATCTTTATTTCTGCCCTCATTTCATTATTAACCCAGTATTCATTCAGGAACACGTTGTTCAGTTTCCATGTAGTTGTGCAGTTTTGAGTAAGTTTCTTAATCCTGAGTTCTAATTTGATTGCACTGTGGTCTGAGAGACTGTTATTATTTCCATACGTCTGCATTTGCTGAGGAGTGTTTTACTTCCAATTATGTAGTCAATTTTAGAATAAGTGTGATGTGGTGCTGAGAAGAATGTATAGTCTGTTGATTTTGGTTGAAGAGTTCTGTAGACATTTGTTAGGTCCACTTGGTCCAGAGCTGAGTTCAAGTCTTGGATATCCTTGTTAATTTTCCACTATTATTGTGTGGGAGTCTAAGTCTCTTTCTAGGTCTTTAAGAACTTGCTTTATGTATCTGGGTGCTCTTGTATTGTGTGCATATATATTTAGGATAGTTAGCTCTTCTTGTTGCATTGATCCCTTTACCATTATGTAATACCCTTCTTTGTCTCTTTTGATCTTTGTTGGTTCAAAGTCTGTTTTATCAGAGACTAGGATTGCAACTCCTGTGTTTTTTTTTTTTTTTTTTTTTTTTTATTGCTTGCGTTTGGTTGGTAATTCTTCCTCCATCCCTTTATTTTAGCCTACGTGTGTCTTTTCACATGAGAGGGTCTCCTAAATACAGCACACAGATGGTTCTTAAACCTTTATCCAATTTGCCAGTCTGTGTCTTTTAATTGGGGCATTTAGCCCATTTACATTTAAGGTTAATGTTATGTGTGAATTTGAACACGTCATTATGATGCTAGCTGGTTTTTCCTGTTAGTTGATGGAGTTTCTTTATCGTGTCGGTGGTCTTTACACTTTGGTATGTTTTTGGAGTGGCTGGTACTGGTTGTCCTTTTCCATGTTTAGTGCTTCCTTCAGGAGCTCTTTGTAAGGCAGGCGTGGTGGTGACAAAATCTCTCAGCAGTTGCTTGTCTGTAAAGGATTTTTATTTCTCCTTCACTTATGAAGCTTAGTTTGGCTGGATATGAAATTCTACGTTGAAAATTCTTTTCTTTAAGGATGTTGAATATTGACCCCTACTCTCTTCTGCCTTGTAGGGTTCTGCCAAGAGATCTACTGTGAGTCTGATGGGATTCCCTTTGTGGGTAACCTGACCTTTCTCTCTGGGTACCCTTAGTATTTTTTTCCTTCATTTCAACCCTGGTGAATCTGTTGATTATGTATCCTGGGGTTGGCCTTCTAGTATATTACCTTTGTGGTGTTCTCTGTATTTCCTGGATTTGAATGTTGGCCTGTCTTGCCAGGTTGGGGAAGTTCTCCTGGATAATATCCTGAAGAGTGTTTTCCAACTTGGTTTCCTTCTCCCCATCTCTTTCAGGTACACTGATCAAATGTAGATTTGGTCTTTTCACATAATTCCATATTTCTTGGAGGCTTTGTTCATTTCTTTTTACTATTTTTTCTATAATCTTGGCTTCTTGCTTTATTTCATTGAGTTGATCTTCAATCTCTGATATCCTTTCTTCCGCTTGATCAATTCAGCTATTAAAACTTGTGTATGCTTCATGAAGTTCTTGTGGTATGTTTTTCAGCTCCATCAGGTTGTTTATATTCTTCTCTACACTGGTTATTCTAATTAGCATTTTGTCTAACCTTTTTTCAAGGTTCGTTGCATTGGGTTAGAACATTTTGTCTAACCTTTCTCAAAGTTCTTAACTTCCTTGCAACGGGTAAGAACATGCTCCTTTAGCTCAGAGAAGTTTGTTATTACTCACCTTCTGAAGCCTGCTTCTGTCAATTCGTTAAATTCATTCTCTGTCCAGTCTTGTTCCCTTGCTGGCAAGGAGTTGTGATCCCTTGGAGGAAAACAGGCATTCTGATTTTTGGAATTTTCAGCCTTTTGCACTGGTTTCTTCCTATCTTTGTGGATTTATCTACCTTTGGTCTTTGAAGTTGGTGACCTTTGGATGGGGGTCTCTGAGTGAAATTCCTTTCTGTTGATGTTGAAGCTATTTCTTTCTGTTTGTTAGTTTTCCTTCTAACAGTCTGGCCTCTCTGCTGCAGGTCTGCTGGAGTTTGCTCAAGGTCTACTTTAGACCCTGCTTTCCTGGTAATCACCAGCAGGAGCTGCAGAACAGCAAAGATTGATGCCTCTTCCTTCCTCTGGTAGCTTCATTCCAGAAGGGTACCTGACAGATGCCAGCCAGAGCTCTACTGTTTGAGGTGTCTGTCAGCCCCTGCTGGGAGGTGTCTCCCAGTCAGGATACACGCATGTCAGTGAGCCACCTGAAGAGGCAGTCTGTTCCTTATTAGAGTTCGAATGCTGTGTTGGGAAATCTGCTGTTCTCTTCAGAGCTGTCAGGCAGGGATGTTTAAGTCTGCTGAAGCTGTACCCATAGCCATCCCTTTCCCAGATGCTTTGTCCCAGGAAGGTGGGGGCTTTATTCATAAGTCCCTGACAAGCTGTTGCCTTTTTGCAGAGATACCCTGCCCAGCGAGGAAGGAATCTAGTGACACAGTCTGCCTGTGGAGGCCTTGCTGAGCTGCTGTGGGCTCTGCCTTGTTTGAGTTTCCTGGTGACTTTATTTACACAGGCGAGGTTAACGCCGCTTCCTCGAGCCTCAGCAATGGCAGATGCCCCTCCCCTCGCCAAGCTTGAATATCTCAGGGGGAGCTCACACTGCTGTGGTGGCTGTGAGAACTTCAAGCCAGTGGATCCTAACTTGCTGGTCTTTGTGAGGGAGGGACCCGCTGAGCCAGATCACTTGGCACCCTGGTTTCAGCCCCCCTTTTCAAGGGTGTGAACGGTTCTGTCTCGTTGGTGTTCCAGGCACCACTGGAGTATGAAAAAAAAAAAACTGCTGCGGCTAGCTAGGTGTCTTCCCAAATGGCCGCCCAGTTTTGTGCTGGAAACCTGTGGCCCTGGTGTTGTAGGCACTGGAGGGAATCTCCTGGTCTGCGGTTATGAAGACTGTGGGAAAAGTGCAGTATCTGGGCCATAGTGGTGGAAAGAGTCCCTGATGGCTTCCCTTGGCTAGGAGAAGGAGTTCCCCAGCCCCTTGCACTTCCTGGGTGATGTGTCGCCCTACCCTGCTTTAGCTTGCCCTCTGTGGGCTGCACCCACTGTCCAACCAGTCCCAGTGAGATGAACCAGGTACCTTCCACATTGCTCTCCCTGGGAGCTGAGCACCACAGCTGTTCTATTTGGCCATCTTGCCCTAAGTTTTGTAGTTTTTGTAGAAATGGGTATCATTATGTTGGCCAGGCTGGTCTCTATCTCCTGACCTCAGATGATCGGCCTCAGCCTCCCAAAGTACTGGGATTACAGGCGTGAGCCACCATGCCTGCCCCACACCTAGAGCTTTGATATAAAGTAATCCATTCTACCACAAAGCCAGGAAGTAGCACCAGGCCAGTAGCAGAATAGGGAAACAGCAAACCAGCTGTAAGTTGCACTTTGTAATGGGTAAGGCACAGAGAAACATCCAGGGTAAGAATAGACACTAACAGAAAGTGGTACTGTCTGGATCGCTCTACTAAAGAAAACAAGCATCTTCTGATCCATTTGCTGTAACAGAAGCAGTGTGCCTCTAAACAATGTGCAGATGACTGCATCTTATCTAGCCTGGGGTTAAACAGATGAGTTCTGTTTGCAGCTCTTAAAATCTCATAAACCTTCTGTGCACATATTCACCACCACCACCCTCCTCAGATCCTTTCCATTTTTTACCACTCCCCCTTTTACAATTTTTTAAAAAGAAAACAACAATAATAATTAAGAAAAAGCTCCCCAATGTCAGACACACTGCTAGGATACTTGAAAGAAATGACAGAGCTGTGAGAACACAGTGTCTGTGGTTAATCAAGCACTGTCAATGAGGGTCAGAATCACCCTGTAATCTGTGGAGCTGGATGTTAAAACAGCTCTGTGAGTTGCCCAAATCAATGAAGATTTGACAAGCCCTAAGCTTGGTGCATGTAGAAAGCAGCTTGTGAACAAATCTGTAAGGATGAACAATAGAATTCTCTATCTACTTTTTGGTCTTAATTTGGCTATGTATAATAATGAAGGATAGATCCTTGTGCTTGGGGTAATTTAGTTAGTGAGAGTTTTCAGATAGAAAAATTAAATTGTTTGTGTATAAGTTATTATAGCATCAGCTGCTATTATTCAGTGCAGTTTGCTTTGCTATATTTTAAATTGCCCATGACAAATGGAGCACAAATGCATAATCTGTCACTCTAGCTATGGGAAATAAAGGCTCTGGATCTCACCTTTTCTTCAGAATTTCAGTTTTGATTTAGAAAAATTTCAGCCTTCACTATATCTTTTATCATAAGAATTCTTTAAGTCCCTCCCTCCACCTCACCACACTCATTTTTATTTCCTTTTGGTTCATGTTGGAGATATCCGATACACTTAAAAAAATTTCTTAACCTGTACTTTCTCTCAAAATCCACTGAAGATATTTCTCTGCATGAAGTGAAACATGTGGTTTTTCTGCACTCATTTTAAGCCCTTAGGATAAATCACTGACATTTGCAACACACAAACATTATTTGCCTTAAAATGAACATACAACCAATGCTCCCCCTGGACTCTCTTAGCATGAATATTTCCTGTTTAAAATGGAAGGAGAGAAAGGAAGAATTCCAGGCCTTGAACTTTTAGGGTTCTGTTCTCTCCCTGGAGATTTCTCTCTTTTAAAACAGAACATTATAAAAGACAGGCACGCCTTGTTTTTTTAAATTTTTGGAGAGAGAATCCAGATCAAGTGGTGATGGGGCAGAAGCCACCCTGAGAGTCTGCGACAGTGCTGTCAGTGAGCACATGGGGGGAAGTCACTATCTCTTCTCCCACACCTCGCTCCTCCGAGGCAGCCAGCGCTCACAGTGAGCAGGGATGCTTCCCATGGGCAGATAGGGCAGACCTCAAGATGCTTTTGTGGTTCCATATTGCTTCCTCTGAGGGGAGGTTTTATGTCTGGGAGTTTGCTTATATGTGGCAGAAAGCAAGTAGGTAGCTGTTCTTTGTCAAGAAATGAAGTCATGGAAATTGTCTTTTTCTGTGGAACTCATCATAACAGTTAGTGTTTTTAATTTTTCAGAGAGAAGAAAAACAATGAGTTGGCCTACCAAAACACTGTTTAAGGTTCAAAGAGTGTTAGAAGAATTTTTCTTTCTTCTGGTGTGTGGTGCGTTGCTGTTGTTTATAACAACCTTTTGCTCATAACAGAATTTCCTGCAGACTTTAGCCAGAACAACTTCTAAGTTATTCTGAATATTATCGTGTTTATTCTGAATATTATCATGTGTGTGATATTATTTGAAATTATAAAAAAAAATAATTTGGGCACGGTGGCTCACGTCTATAATTCCAGCACTTTAGGAGGCCAGGGCAAGTGGCTCACTTGAGGTCAGGAGTTCGAGACCAGGCTGGCCAACATGGTGAAACCCCATCTCTACTAAAATACAAAAATTTGCCAGGCATGGTGGTGTGTGCCTGTAATCTCAGCTACTCGGGAGGCTGAGGCAGGAGAATTGCTTGAACCTGGGAGGCGGAGGTTGCAGTGAGCTGAGATTGCACCACTGCACTCCAGCTTGGGCAACAGAAAGAGACTCTGTCTCAAAAAAAAAAAAAAAAAAAAAAAAAGAATTCTGAAGCAGGGAAAATAAGCCCCTCCTCATTAATTACAGAACTTAGAGGAAGAAATAAATTTTAGTTTTGCTAATCATGAGTTTCCCTTTTTATAGTCTCTTTATTTGTGTGAAATCTAGTGTCTTTAGGAAAGCACAAAACCAATCCATTCTGGGGCCTCAGCAATGCTTATCACAGTGACGGATGCTGTGTGCTTTGAGCCAACCCTGAGGAATCCAGGGGCAGCTTTCTTAGGAGATTCTGATTAAACTAAGGATCTGCATAACAAATGTATCAGTATTTTAAGGCCTTTCATTTTTATGTGACTTCATGAGTTTTTTTTTGTATATGTTATTATTTTTCTTTAACAACTTTCAATTTAAAAATCTTACTCAGAAACCATATTTACTTAAGGAAAGAGAAACAAGCCTATATTTGTTTTCTTTATAACTCTTAGAGGGGGCTGTAATGAAAATACCTATATTTTAAAATTATTGCTTATTTTATTTCTGATTATGCTCATTTCTAGAGGCTAGAAGGATTCAGAGTTTGCTTGGAAAACTGACAGGAACTATCTCAGGCATGCTGTTTTCAATCACATAGATGCACGCAATAAATGAAAGTTAACCATTAACTTTCATTTATTGCGTGCATCTATGTGATTGAAAACGACAAAGATACACATTATTTACATGTAAAGAAGCAATAAGTATCACTGTGTTTACATAAGAATTTCTTTCTTTTTTGAGATGGAGTCTTGCTCTGTCACCCAGGCTGGAGTGCAATGGCGCGATCTCGGCTCACTGCAACCTCTGCCTCCTGGGTTCAGGCGATTCTCCTGCCTCAGCATCCTGAGTAGCTGGGACTACAGACATGTACCACCACACCCAGCTAATTTTTTGTATTTTTAGTAGAGACGTGGTTTCACCATGTTGGCCAGAATGGTCTAGATCTCATGACCTCATGATCCACCCACCTTGGCCTCCCAAAGTACTGGGATTACAGGCATGAACCACTGCACCTGGCTAGAAATTCCTCTTTTTGCCATGTCAGTATGTCACTATTTTTCATTAAGTAAAAAGAGGGCAGGAAATCCGGGACTAAGTTGGTCAGATAGCCAGGTCTGCGTGTCAACAACGTTCAGTTTACATGACCTTCAGATGAAAGACATGCTCCTACATTTGCTAAAATAATTCTGTATAGGAAAAGGGTTCAGTATTGGAAGGACAGAAGCAATGCAAACTTTTGCTAGGAATGAGGTGGCTGTACTTACTGGAACAGATGAAGGGGCATGAGCAATTTTGAATCCTCCCATGTCTGTACCACCACCTTCAAATGCAAAGTCTCTCTCTCCTGTCGTCATCACAGCTAGTCATTCTCACCTCATCTGTCTTTCACCCTGCCTTATGGCTGGTTGTATGCTGCATGGAGTACAAGCATCTTGGAGGAAGGAACTGTCTTACATACCTAACTATCTCCCTTCGAGCTTAACACAGGGCTTTACACATCACAGGTGCTTCACAAATGTATGTTGAATTTGTTCAAGAGATTTTAAAATAAAGAGAAAACTCACACACATACAGTAACTATAAAAGGTTCAGTGTGGGTAGGGGCTGGAGGAAGGTAGATGAATAAGAAGAGAAAGTTTCTTTGAGAGCCAGGGATTGATGGTGGTTGAGGTGAGACTGATTTCTAATTTCTGAAGAGGGAGGGATGGTGGGCTGAATAAAGGGTTAGATTGGGTCCAATATAAAATGACTGTAAACTTTATCAGCATAGAGGTTATTATATTTGTCTTGTTTGTTTGCGAAGAACAAGATTATACTGTCTTATCTCTGTTGCCTTAGAGAGTACTTGAAACACAATAGGTGCTCAATAAATCTTGGACTGGGATTTAATTGCCTTGACTTACCAGTGAGCTCAGCATGACTGACTCATGCTGAGGAAATTGAGAGCTATCTTGACTCAAGATTAACTGGAAACTGGGCTTACTAGGTGCAGGTGCAGGTTAAGTGTATTTATTCAAGAGTCAGTTAACTACTATTTTTATGACAGCAAAGAAATTTTCTTTGTCTCTGTCATAAATACAATAATCTGGGAACATCTTAATGTACGTATTTCAAAGTAAAGTACACAGGGTTCAAAACACAGGGTCCTAGGGAGACAATGTCAAATGATGGCCACAGTTTCAAGTGCAGTACTTGGGCTGGAGGGCTGATGAACACAAACCCAAGGTCCCAGTGCCTCCCAAGCTTTTCTCCCTAAGAATAGATGTGATGGATGACTTTCATATAAGCTACTTATGCCCAGGAGAGGCAGAAGCCAGAATTATGCAAACTTCTCTGCCACCTGCTGTAACTCAACACCCTTTCCCTCCATTCAGGAAAGAACAAGGGAATTCAAATGAGTGGGAGTGACATTATTGAAAGAGAAAACTTGAGCCTGCTATAATTTATTAAAAGAAATCATTTGTAATCCTCAGTCTTCAAATATCAGTGACAGATTCTTGCCATACAGAGCTGAGCACGCTTCCTCTACATGTCTCAAGGCAGAGTGTAAGAACTCCTGCAGTATCTATCCTTTGATGAGCTCCTTTTAGGATATGGAATGATAGATGAAGTTGAAGAGTCACGGAGGGGAAAAACAACTAAGTTGGAGACACGTCAGTAACTGCAAGATTGTTTTGAAAAGGGGTGAGTTTAGCATATGAAGAAATAATGCAGTAGGAAGTATAAAAACCATAAAGAATTTATGAGCAGAGGTGTGAATATCTGATTTAGGCATAAACATTGGGTTTTTCACTTACAGAAAAGCTTCCAAAGGGCAGAATCTTGTTCTTAATTTCTGTAAAATACTATGTGTGTGATTAGCAGCCAAAACAAAGCTAATTTTTTAACGTCCAAAGTAGGCTTTATGGGTTTCCTTTTTTTTGGTAATAATTGACTGTGACCAAATCTGGGGTTTGAATGGCAGGAAGTAACATGATGTAAAATTCCTGTAGCTGTCTTAGAGAGGTGCCTGTACCCTTTGGCAGAAAGTCGACATCTGGCAAAGCCATGCTATTCTTGAGCACTCCACACATAGGTTATTTAGTGGCTGAGCTGGTGTCAGTGCTTTCTTCTCTGGTTCTTTTACAAATACTGCAAACATTAAAAAAAAATCAGCACAAACTAATATACTTGAGGCGCCCATGCTATGTGCACAGAGATGCTTTTAGTCTGTGTTTAGAATTCCTTTAGTGTCAGGTTTCCAGTTACCAGACCTTCCTCCTTGGTCCAGGCACGAATGTGGTTGGCAAGGATTAGCAGAGCCCTCTGCAATGTGTATTACATAGCTTTGATTTTGGCATATTTTACAGAATCATAAAATATAATGATAATTTGATGGCCTACATTATAGAAATGATTACGGAAAAAAATCCCCTTTCATCACTCACATTTCCCATTGTGTTATGAGAAGAGGGGGCTCTTGTTCTTTGCAAAGAATTGGAATGGGTGGAGAGTGCAGCAGCAGATGCTTTTGGGCCTTGTACACACCAAGGAATTGTTTGTACAGAAAATGAAGGAGAAAGGATAATGACTGAGCACGCAAAAATATTTCTCAGTTTAAAACAAGTGTAATTTTGGTTGCTCCTATTTAGTTCCTTCTTCTTTTTTTTTTTTTTTTTTTAAAACAATGACCACAAATGCAAGAATTGAGTTATTAACAAACTGCATGTGCAATGAGTTTTGGATTCTGTATGACAGTTTAGCAGACATTATCTGGAAAATGGCCCTTAAGAGTGTTTTATCCTATCAGATGGTCCTAAAAATGGTCCTGCTAAAATAATTTCCTTTATGAGGGGATGAGAGGTTTTTAAAGTGGGTTCTGAGAACAATTAGAAAAGACAAATATGAGAACAATGTAGAGAGGGAAATATTGTGGAAAGCAGAAGCTGTCCTGAGTGGCCACAAAAAACAGTCATGCAATCCATTTGAGTGATACCTGCATGTAATTACCCCATGGTCTGTTTGTCCACAGAATAGGCTTTGTTTAAAAAGAATGGAAACCAAAGGAATGGAAACCAAAGGAACAAATCATCCTAACTCGATAAGCCACTGAAATCATCTCTCTTTCTATTGTAACAGTGGTCCTAGAATTTCAGTATCTAAACACTGTGAATTTCATCTGATTGTCATGCAGGGAACAACGGTTCAATTCCAAGGTCAGACTTTTTGGGCCAACAGGTTCAACAGTGTAGGGTCCTGATTTTTAAAGGCTGTTTCCCTCTGCCCCTTAAGAGAATTCACTACACAGTTTCCTGCCCGAGGTGCTACCTGGGGATGGAACACTCTAGGGCAAAATACACTGCTCATGAAGTCTGCTTTTCCTTGATTTATTTTAGAAAAACAAAAATATATAATATATTTTATACATTATATATTATATATAGTATAAAATATACATTTATTAAATATATATAATTTATTATATTTATTAAATATATATTATATATATTTAATATATATAATATATATTTAACATATATTTTGGAATAGTGCATGCAATTTTTGTAGTAAATATTTATGAATCATGGACACATCTTTACCTGACCCCTTTCCCTTCCCATTAATTTCTAAAGCCTGTGCAATAGGAAGATTCTGATGTAGACCACCTATGATCATTAGATCATTAGAATCTCTCTTCACCAAGGGCAAGGAGTACAGTGAAGGAGACTTAAATACTTCCATCCTCATGCAGGTGTGTGTACAGCTAGGCGGGGGAGAGGGCTTCCATATCATGATTTCACTAAGACACCAGACAATCCTGCCATAGCAATCGTCTTACTCCAAAATTCAGAAGCAGAAATGTAAGTGCTGGGAAGAGTGCCACTCTACCTGATGCGCTCAGTAACCAGCTTCAAAGTTTGGGTTTAGAATTGCGAAGATTCAAAGCCTACTGAGCAGCAGTGTGTTCCCAAGTGCCTACAGCAAGTTAGTTTCCCTCCTGTTTCCTCCATTTGACATATTTATCCCTCATAACCATGTTACCAGGTAGGTATTATTATTACCCCTGGCTTTCAGATGAGGAAACTGAGGAAGAGAGAAGTATTATGACCCAAGTCACATAGGTAGTGGCAGGGCCCAGTTCAAGCCCAGGCAGACAGACCCAGAGGCCATGTGCTTGACCACTAAGCTAGACCGTGCAGTCTCTGAACTCACTTGCTTCTTATCTGCTCACATGGTGCCTGCTGGCACCAGGTGAAAGAAATTGGTTTATATTTAGAAACAAAGTTCTGAAAAACAAGATCTAATGCATGAAAAAAAAGACATTTTTTTTTTCCAATGGGTACATTGGCTGTTAGCAGCCCAAGAAGCTGAAACTGCTGATGGCACTTGCAGAAGGAACACAAACAGCATTCCATATGGGAAGTTTCATTCAGAGACCTTGAGGTGTCTTTCTTAAGGAAAGCAAAGTTTCCTAGTGCCCTTTATGAAAATCAAAACAGATATTTGTGTGTTTCTTTTTTGAAGACTCCATGTTCCAGGTCTAGCACCTTGAACATTAGCATCGCTAAGAATCAACTGAGTTTTTATTAAGTAATACAGATTCTGGGGTTCCAACCCCAGAAAAAGGTCTGAAAGGGGTCTGGGAGCCTACATTTCTCACAAGTGCCCAGGTGATTCTGATGCAGGTGGAGCTGGCACTCAGTTTTAAGGAATCCCTGTGGCTATGGGGGTTTGAAAGACATGTAACCTGCTCTGCAAATAATCTGGAATATAAAAATAGGTCCATTATCCTGAGAATCTGAAGAGATAAACAATAGGAGGAAAGATACAGAACTAAAAGCTTGGAAAGTGTTCTGGAAACAGACACTCCTCTGATGCTAGCTTGTCAAGAGTGGGCAAGTGAGAAGCAGAAGGTTGGTCTAGAGAGGGTATATAGAGCTTGATCATGAAGAGTCTTGAATACCGGGGCAGCATAGGAAGGATTAAAGAGTGTGATTTTGGTGGGGAGGTGTCAAGATGGCAAACTAGAAACAGCTGTGGTCAGAGGCTCCCACTGGAAAAAAATGAAAATGGGAAATGAATCCTGCACTAGTAACTGAAGTATCTAGGTTCTTTCTTTTGTTGG
Organism: Cacajao melanocephalus; assembly: GCA_963573385.1. NCBI lineage: Eukaryota > Metazoa > Chordata > Mammalia > Primates > Pitheciidae > Cacajao > Cacajao melanocephalus. The sequence goes on from CAUYLG010015373.1 coordinate 159,205, forward strand.
GACTGACTAGGTGGTTGGCATGACTTATGAAGAGCAAGGAAAAGCAGGGTGGTGTGACGGCCCATCTGGGAGCCACATGGAGCAAGGGAAGCTCCCACCCCCAGCCAAGGGAGGCAGTGAGTGACTGTGCTACCTCATCCAGGATGGTTCCTTGCAACCCATGGATCAGGAGATCCCACTCATGAGCCCATGCCATCAGAGCCCTGGGTTCCAAGAACAGGGCTGTGAGATTCTCAGTGGCCACTTGGCTGCAGACTGCTTAAGACTACTGAGTTCCCGGGGGGAGGGTTGGCTGTCATCACTGTGGCTTCCTGCTGCCTAAGATGACTGAGATCCTGGGAGGAGAGGTGGCAGCCATCACTGCAGCTCCAGTCTGCCATTTTCCCCCTGCTGGTGCCAGGGAGACTGAACAGTTTGGACCCAGGAGGAATTCCCCACAGTGCAGCTCAGCAGCTGTGGCAGATTGTGATCAGACTGCCTCTTTAGGCTGGACCTGACCCATTCCTCCTTACCAAGTGGGGCTTCCCTGCAGGAATTTAAGCAACTCCAGCCAGGGGCTTAGGGACAGAGCTCTAATCTCGCTGGGACTGAACCCCTGAGAGGAGGGGCAGCTGTGATCTCCAGGGACCAGCATATGTAGTCTTTCCCCCTACTGGCTCTGAGGAACCCAGGCAGTCCGGACAAGTGGGATTCCTCCCAGCGCAGCATATCCCCTTCATCAAGGGGTAGCCAGAGTGCTTCATTAAGTGGGTCCCAGATCCTGTGCCTCCTGACTGGGTGAGACCTTCCAACAGAGGTTGCCAAACACCTTATACAGGAGCATTCCTGCTGGCATCAGATCGATGGCCCTCTGGGACAGAGATCCTAGAGGAGGGAGCAGGCAGCCATCTTTGCTATTCTGTAGTCTCCACTGGTGACACCTCCAGGTGCGGGAGGGAACCAAGCGAATAGGGTCTGGTGAGGACCCCTACAGAAGAGAGGCCTGACTGTTAAAACAAAACAAACTAATAATAGGAAGAAACAACAACAACAACAGCACCGACAAGAAAATTCCCACAAAAACCCCATCCAAAGGCCAGCAGCCTCAAAGATTGAAGCTAAACTTATGAAGATGAGACAGAATCAACAAAAAAAGACGCTGAGGACTCAAAAAGCCAGAGTGCCTCTTCTCCTCCAAATGATTGTAACAACACCTCTCCAGCAAGAGCACAGAACTGGGCAGAGGCTGGGATGGATGGACTGACAGAAGTAGTCTTCACAAGATGGGCAATAGCAAACTTCACTGAGCTTAAAGAAACATGTTTTCTAACCTGATGCAAAGAAGCTAAGAACCATGATAAAAATCACAGGAGCTGTTAACCAGAACAATCAATTTAGAGATGAACATAAATGACCCTATGTAGCTGAAAAACACAAGAACTTCACAATGCAACCACAAGTATCAATAGCTCAATTGACCAACTAGAAGGAATTTCAGAGCTTGAAGACTATTTTGCTGAAATAAGACAGGCAGACAATATTAAAGAAAAAAGAATGAAAATAAATGAACAAATTCCCTGAGAACTATGGGATTATGTAAAAAGACTGAACCTACAACTGATTGATTAGGGTACCTGAAAGAGATGGGGAGAATAGAACCAAGTTGGAAAATATACTTCAGGACATCATCCAGGAGAACTTCCCCAACCTAACAAGATAGGCCAACATTTAAATTTAGGAAATCCAGAGAACCCCAGCAAGATACTCCACAAGATCAACCCCAAGACACATAATCATCAGATTCTCTAAGGTCAAAATAAAGGAAAAAATACTAAGGGCAACCAGAGAGAAGGGCCAGATCACCTACAAAGGAAAGCCCATCAGACTGAAAGAGCAGACCTCTCAGCAGAAACTGTATGATAAGGTTTGGCTGTGTCCCCACCCAAATCTCATCTTGAATTCCCATGTGTTGTGGGAGGGACCCAGTGGGAGGTAACTGAATAATGGAGTCAAGTCTTTCTTGTGCTGTTCTCATGATGATGATAGTGAATAAGTCTCACGAGATCTGTTGGTTTTAAAAACAGGAGTTTCCCTGCACAAGCTCTCTCTCTTTGCCTGCTGCCATCTATGTAAGACATGACTTGCTCTTCCTTGCCTTCCACCATTATTGTGAGGCTTCTCCAGCCACATGGAACTGTAAGTCCATTAAACTTCTTTATTTTGTAAATTGCCCAGTGTTGGGTATGTCTTTAACAGCAGGGTGAAAATGAACTAATACACCCTACAAGCCAGATGAAACTGGGGCAAATATTCAAAATTCTTAAAGAAAAGAATTTCCAACCCAGGATTTCATATCTAACCAAACTAAGCTTCATAAGCAAAAGAGAAATAAAATCCTTTCTAGACAAGCAAATGCTGAGGGAATTCATCGCCACCAGGCCTGCCTTGCAAGAGCTCCTGAAGGAAGCACTAAATATGGAAAGGAAAAACTGGTATCAGTCATTGCAAAAGCACACTGAAATACAAAGACCAATGACACTATGAAGCAACTACATCAACAAGTCTGCAAAATAACCAGCTAGCATCATGATGACAGGATCAAATTCACACATAACAATACTAACCTTAAATGAAAATGGGCTAAATGACCCAATTGAAAGATACAGAATGGCAAGCTGCATAGAGTCAAGACCCATTATATGCTGTATTCAAGAGACCCATCTCATGCGCAAAGACACACATAGGCTCAAAAGAAAGGGATGGAGGAAAATTTACCAAGAAAATAGCAGAAAAAAGCAGGGGTTGCAATCCTAGTTTCTGACAGACAAAACAGACTTTAAACCAAGAAAGATGAAAAAAGACAAAGAAGAGTATTACATAATGATAAGGGGATCAATTCAGCAAGAAGAGCTAACTATCCTAAATATATAAGCACCCAATACGTGAGCACCCAGATTCATAAAACAGGTTTATAGAGACCTACAGAGACACTTAGACTCCCACATGATAATAGTAGGAGATTTTAACAACCCGCTGTTAATATTAGATCATTGAGACAGAAAATTAATAAGGATATTCAGGACTTGAACTCAGCTCTGGATTAAATGGATCTGATAGATATCTACAGAACTTTCCACCCCAAACATTATTTTTGGCGATACATGACACTAACTCTAAAATTGATTACATAATTGGAAGTAATACACTCCTCAGCAAATGCAAAAGAACTGAAATAACAGTGAGAAACCATAGCACAATCAAATTAGAACTCAAGAAACTCAAAGCCACACAACTGCATGGAAATTGAACAACCTGTTCCTGAATGGCTCCTGGGTAAATAATAAAGTTAAGGCAAAAATCAAGAAGTTCTTTGAAACCAATGAAAACAAAGAGATAACATACCAGAATTTCTGGGATGCAGATAAAGCAGTGTTAAGAGGAAAATTTATAGCACTAAAATGCCCACATCGAAAAGCTAGAAAGATCTCAAATTGACTCCCTAACATCACAACTAAAAGAACTAGAGAACTAAGAGCAAACAAACAAACCCCAAGGCTAGCAGAAGACAAGAAATAACAAAGATCAGACCAGAACTGAAGGAGATAGATAGAGACATGAAAAACTTTTCAAAAAAGTCAATGAATCCAGGAATTGGATTTTGGAAAAAAGTAAAATAGACCAGTAGTAGACTAATAAAGAAGAAAAGAAAGAAGAATAAAATAGACACAATAAAAAATGTTAAAAGGTATCACCACTGACCCCACAGAAATACAAACAATATCAGAGAATACTATAAACAGCTCTATGCAAGTAAACTAGAAAATCTAGAAGAAATAATGACAGGTTCTGAAATTGAGGCAGTAATAAATAGCCTACCAACCAAAAAAAGCCCAGGAGCAGACGGATTTATAACTGACTTCTACCACAGGTACAAAGAACAGCTGATGCCATTTCTTCTGAAACTATTCCAAACATCTGAAAAGGGGGGACTTTTTCCTAATTAATTGTATGAGGCCAGCATCATCCTGATATCTTTTGTTGCCAGAGATGCAACAAAAAAAGAAAACCTCAGGCCAGTATCCCTGATGAACATTAATGCAAAAATCCTCATTAAAATACTGACAAACCGAATCCAGCAGCACATCAAAAAGCTTATGCACCACAATCAAGTCAGCTTCATCCCTGGGATGGAAGGCTGGTTCAACATATGCAAATCAATAAATGTAATTCATCACATAAATAGGACTGAAGACAAAAACCACATGATTATCTCAACATATGCAGAAAAGGCCTTTGATAAAATTCAACATTCCTTCCTGTTAAAATCTCCCAATAAACTAAGTTTTAATGGAACATACCTCAAAATAATAAAAGCCATTAATGACAAACCCACAGCCAGTATCATACCAAATGGGGAAAATCCGGAAGCGTTCCTTGTGAAAACTGGCACAAGACAAGGATGCTCTCTCTCGCCACTCCTATTCAACATAGTATTGGAAGTTCTGGCTAAGGCAATCAGGCAAGAGAAAGGAAGAAAGGGTATTCAAATAGGAGAGAGGAAGTCAAACTGTCTCTGTTTACAGAAGACATAATCCTATATCTAGAAGACCCCATTGTCTCATGACTCATGCAGTTAGCCCACTAGAAACCTATATAATAAATATGCTGGGAAAAGTAGCTAGCCATATGCAGAAAATTGAAACTGGACTCTTTCCTTATACTTTATTCCATCTTGAGCTAATTTTTGTGTAAAGACCTAAATGTAAAATTCAAAACTAAAAAAAACCCTAGAAGAAAGTCTAGGCAATACCACTTAGGACATAGGCACAGGCAAAGATTTCATGACAAAAACATCAAAATCAGTTGCCACAAAAGCAAACATTGGCAAATGGGATCTAATTAAAGTAAAGAGATTTTGCACAGCAAAACAAACTATCATCAGAGTGTTAAGGAACAGACTGCCTCCTCAAGTGGGTCCCTGACCCCCGTGTATCCTGACTGGGAGACACCTCCCAGTAGGCTGGCATCTGGTGGGTGCCCCTTTGGTACAAAGGTTCCAGAGGAAGGAACAGGCAGCAATCTTTGCTGTTCTTCAGCCTCTGCTGCTGATACCTAGGCAAACAGGTCTGGAGTAGGCCTCCTGCAAACTCCAGCAGACCTGCAGCACAGAGGCCAGTTAGAAGGAATACTAACAAACAGAAATAAATAGCGTCAACATCAACAAAAAAAGAGATCCACTCAGAGACTCCATCCAAAGATCACCAATATCAAAGACCAAACTCAGATGGAGAGAAACCAGCAGAAAAAGGCTGAAAATTCCAAAAACCAGAACACCTCTTCTCCTCCAAAGGATCACAACTCCTCACCAATAAGGGAGCAAAACTGGATGGGGAATAAGTTTAACAAATTGACAGAAGTAGGCTTCAGAAGGTGGGTAATAACAAACTCCTCTGAGCTAAAGAAGCATGTTCTTACCCAATGCAAGGAAGCTAAGAATCTTGAAAAAGGTTAGACAAATTGCTAACAAGAACAACCAGTTTAGAGAAAAACATAAATGACTTGATGGAGCTGAAAAACACAGCATGAGAACTTATGAAGCATACACAATATCAATAGCCAAATCGATCAAGTGGAAGAAAGCATATCAGAAATTGAAGGTCAACTCAATGAAACAAAGTGAGAAAACAAGATTAGAGGAAAAAGGGTGAAAAGAAAGAAGCAAAGCCTCCAAGAAATATGTGAAAAGACCAAATCTACATTTGACTGGTAGACCTGAAAGTGATGGGGAGAATGGAACCAAGTTGAAAAACACTCTTCAGGATATTATCCAGGGGAACTTCCTCAACCTAGCAAGACAAGCCAACATTCAAATTCAGGAAATTCAGAGAACACCACAAAGATATTCCTTGAGAAGAGCTACCCAAAGACACATAATCATGAGATTCACCAATGTTGAAATGAAGGAAAAAATGTTAAGGGCAGCCAGAGAGAAAGGTTGGGTTACCAACAAAGGGAAGCCCATCAGACTAACAGCAGATCGCTCTGTCAAAAGAGAGTGGGCGACAATATTCAACATTCTTAAAGAATTCCATAATCCACTTCAGAACTTCCCTACCAGGGCCATGATCTGTCAGCAGCAATAGCACTTTCCACCACTGTAAGGTTCATAAATTAGAAGCTGCTTATTTTTGTGCTCTAAATCAATTTAAATAGCATTTGAATTATTTGTTCCTTGAAAATTTAAACAAGTTAATTATTAAACTATCTGCTCTAATGCTTTGTGGAGCAGAATAGGAAAACATCTCTGACAAATTTTTCAAAAATCTCCATGGAAATTGGTATGTCAAAAAATGTCTATTGCTTTTGGGGTCATTTTGTAAGCTTATTTTTTCCATAAATGCATCCCTGTTTTTCTTCTAATTTTAAAATTTGTTTGAATAAATTTGAACAAAGTTAAAAAAAATAAGAAAAGAATTTCAACCCAGAATTTCATATCTTGCCAAACTAAGCTTCATAAGTGAAGGAGAAATAAAATCCTTTACAGACAAGCAAATGCTGATTTTTGTCACCACCAGGCCTGCCTTACAAGAGCTTCTGAAGGAAGCACTAAACATGGAAAGAAACAACTGGTAGCAGCCACTTCAAAAACATACCAAAGTGTAAAGACCATTGATGCTATAAAGAAAATGCAACAACTAATGGGCAAGATAACCAGCTAGCATCATAATTACAGGATCAAGTTCACACATAACCATATTAACCTTAAATGTAAATGGGCTAAATGCCCCAATTAAAAGACACAGACTGGCAAATTGGATAAAGAATCAAGATCCATCTGTGTGCTGTATTCAGGAGACCCATCTTACGTGCAAAGGCAAACACTGGCTTAAAATAAAGGGATGGAGAGATACTTACCAAGCCAATGGAAAGTGGGGGGGGGGGCGGAAAAAAGCAGGGGTTGCAATCCTAGTCTCTGATAAAACAGACTTTAAACTAACAAAGATAAAAAGAAACAAAGAAGGGCATTACATAATGATAAAGGGATCAATGCAACAAGAAGAGCTAACTATCCTAAATATGTATGCACATAATACAGGAGCACCCAGATTCATAAAGCAACTCCTTAGAGACCTAGAAAGAGACTTAGACTCCCACACAATAATAGTGGGAGACTTTAACACCCTACTGCCAACATTAGATAGACCAACTAGACAGAAAATTAACAAGGATATCCAGGGCTTGAACTCAGCTCTGGACCAAGTGGACCTAATAGACATATACAGAACTCTCCACCCCAAATTAACAGAATATACATTCTTCTCAGCACCACATCACACCTACTCTAAAACTGACCACATAATTGGAAGTAAAACACTTCTCAGCAAATGCAAAAGTGTGGAAATTAAAACAGACAGTCTCTCAGACCAGAGTGCAATCAAATTAGAACTCAGGATTAACAAACTCACTCAAAACCACACAACTACATGGAAACTGAACAATGTGCTCCTGAATGACTACTGGATAAATAATGAAATGAAGGCAGAAATGAAGATGTTTTTTGAAACCAAAGAGAACAAGACACAACATACCAGAAGCTCTGGGACACATTTAAAGCAGTGTGTAGAAGGAAATTTATAGCACCAAATACCTTCAAGGGAAAGCAGGAAAGATCTAAAATTGACACCCTAACATCACAATTTAAAGAAAGAAGCAAGAGCAAACAAATTCAAGAGCTAGCAGAAGACAAGAAATAACTAAGATCAGAGCAGAACTGAAGGAGATAGAGACATGAAAAACCCTTCAAAAAAAATCAGTGAATCCAGGAGCAGGTTTTTTGAAAAGATCAACAAAATAGGTAGACTGCTAGCCAGACTAATAAAGAAAGAAGAAAAAGAGAAGAATCAAATAGACCCAATAAAAAATAATAAAGGGAATGTCATCACTGATCCCACAGAAATACAAACTACCATTAGAGAATACTATAAACACCTCTGCACAAATAAACTAGAAAATCTAGAAGAAATGGATAAATTCCTGGACACTTATACCCTCCCAAGACTGAACCTGGAAGAAGTTGAATCCCTGAATAGACCAATAACAGGTTCTGATATTGAGGCAACAGTTAACAGCCTACCAACCAAAAAAGTCCAGGATCAGATGGATTCCCCACCGAATTCTACCAGAGGTACAAAGAGGAACTGGTACCATTCCTTGTGAAACTATTCCAACAATACAAGAAGAGAGAATCCTCCCTAATTCATTTTATGAGGCCAGCATCATCCTGATACCAAAACCTGGCAGAAACACAACAGAAAAAGAAAATTTCAGGCTAATAGCACTGAAGAACATTGATGCAAAAATCCTCAATAAAATACTGACAAACAGAATTCAGCAGCACATCGAAAAGCTTATCCACCATGATCAAGTTGGCTTCATCCCTGCAATGTAAGGCTGGCTCAACATAGGCAAATTAATAAACATAATTCATCACATAAACAGAACCAGTGACAAAAACCACATGATTATCTCAATAGATGCAGAAAAGGCCTTCGACAAGATTGAGTAGCCCTTCATGCTAAAAACTCTCAATAAACTAAGTATTGATGGAACGTATCTCAAAATAATAAGAGCTACTTATGATAAACCCACAGCCAATGTCATACTAAATGGAGAAAAACTGGAAGCATTCCCTTTCAAAACTGGCACAAGACAAGGATGCCCTCTCTCACCAGTCCTATTCAACATAGTATTGGAAGTTCTGGCAATCAGGCAAGAGAAAGAAATAAAGGGTATTCAGTTAGGAAAGGAGGAAGTCAAATTTTCTCTGATTGCAGATGACATGATTGCATATTTAGAAAACCCCATCATCTCAGCCCAAAATCTCCTTAAGCTGAGAAGCAACTTAAGCAAAGTCCCAGGATACAAAGTCAATGTGCAAAAATCACAAGCATTCCTATACACCAATAACAGATAAACAGAGAGCCAAATCATGAGTGAACTCCCATTCACAATTGTTACAAAGAGAATAAAATACCTGGGAATACAAGTTACAAGTGATGTGAAGGACCTCTTCAAGGAGAACTACAAATCATTGCTCAAGGAAATAAGAGAGGACACAAACAAATGGAACAACATTTCATACTCATGGATAGGAAGAATCACTATCATAAAAATGGCCATACTGCCCAAAGTAATTTATAAATTCAGTGCTATCCCCATCAAGCTACCATTGACTTTCTTCACAAAATTAGAAAAAAACTACTTTAAAATTCATATGGAACCAAAAAAGAGCCTGCATAGCCAAGACAATCCTAAGCAAAAAGAACAAAGCTGGAGGCATCATACTACGTGACTTCAAACTGTACTATAAGGCTACAGTGACCAAAACAGCATGGTACTGGTACCCAAACAGGTATATAGACCAATAAAATAGAACAGAGACCACAGTAATAACACCACACATCTACAACCATTTATTGAATAGGTAATCTTTTCCCTATTGCTTGTTTTTGTCAGGTTTGTCAAAGATCAAATGGTTGTAACCATATGCAAAAAGCTGAAATTGGATCCTTTCCTTATACCTACACAAAAATTAACTCCAGATGGATTAAACACTTAAATGTAAGACCTAAAACCATAAAAATTTTAGAAGAAAACCTAGGCAATGCCATTCAGGACATAGGCATGGACAAATACTTCATGACTAAAACACTAAAAGCAATGATAACAAAAGCCAAAATAAACAAATGGGATATAATTAAACTAAAGAGCTTCTGCACAGCAAAAGAAACTATCATCAGAGAGAACAGGCAGCCTACAGAATGGGAGAAAATCTCTGCAATCTATCCATCTAACAATGGGCTATATCCATAATCTATAAAGAACTTAAACAAATTTACAAGACAAAACCAACAACCCCATCAAAAAGGATATGAACATTCACTTCTCAAAAGAAGACATTTATGTAGCCAACAAATACATGAAAAAAAGCTCATCACCACTGGTCATTAGAGAAATGCAAATCAAAACCATGATGAGATACCATCTCATGCCAGTTAGAATGGTGATCATTAAAAAGTCAGGAAACAACAGATGCTGGAAACAATGTGGAGAAATAGGAATGCTTTTACACTGTTGGTGGGAAAATAAACTAGCTCAAGTATTGTGGAAGATGGTGTGGTGATTCCTCAAGGATCTAGAACTAGAAATACCATTTGACCCAGCAATCCCATTCATAGGTATATACCCAAAGGATTATAAATCATTCTACTATAAAGATACATGCACACGCATGTTTACTGTAGCACTTCACAATAACAAAGACTTGGAAACAACCCAAATGCCAATAAATGATAGACTGGATAAAGAAAATGTGGCACATATATGCCATGGAATACTATGCAGCCATAAAAAAGGATGAGTTCATGTCCTTTGAAGGGACATGGATGAAGCTGGAAATCATCATTCTCAGCAAACTAACACAAGAACAGAAAACCAAACACCGCATATTCTTATTCATAAGTGGGAATTAACAATGAGAATGCATGGACACAGGGAGGGGATCATCACACACTGGGGCCTGTTGTGGGGTGGGGGGCTAGGGGAGGGATAACATTAAGAGAAATACCTAATGTAGATGATGCGGTGATGGGTGCAGCATATCACCATGGCACGTGTATACCTATGTAACAAACCTGCATGTTCTGCACATGTACCCCAGAACTTAAAGTATGATAATAATAATAAAAGAAACTATCATTAGAGTGAACAAACAACCTACTGAATGGGAAAAAAATTTTGTAGTCAATTCATCTGACAGAGGTCTGATATCCAGAATTTATAAGGAACTTAAACAAGTTTACAGGAAAAAAACAACCCCATTAAAAAGTGGGGAAAGGACATTAACAGCCAGTTCTCAAAGCAAGACATTTATGTGGCCAATAAACATACAGGAAAAAAAAACCCCAACATCACTGATACTTAGAGAAATACAAATTAAAAACACAAAATCTCACACCAGTCAGAATGGCAATTGTTAAAAAGAACCAGAAACGCCAGTGAGGCTGTGGAGAAAAAGCAATGCTTTTCTGTTTTTGGCAATGTAAATTAGTTTGACCATTGTGGAAGACAGTGGTAATTCCTCAAAAACTACAACAATTTCATGCTGGGTCAAATGGTATTTCTGGTTGTAGTTTTTGAGGAATTATATTTATATTAAAGAAATAGAAATCATTCTATTATGAAGATATATACATGCATATGTTCATTGCAGCAGTATTCACAACTGCAAAGACATGGAATCAATTCAAATGCCCATCAATGGTAGATTGGATAGAGAAAATGTGGTACATATACACCATGGAATATTATGCAGCCATAAAAAGGAATGAGATCATATCATTTGCAGGGACATGGATGGAGTTGGAAGCCATTAGTCTCAGCAAACTAATGCAGGAACAGAAAACCAAACACTGTATATTCTCACCTACATGTAGAACTGAACAATGAGAACACATGGAAACAAGGAAGGGAAGAACACACATAGGGGACTGTCAGCGTGGTGGGGGAGGGAGAGCATTGGGATAAACAGCTAATTCATGTGGGGGTTAATACCTAAGTGATGGGTTGATAGGTGCAGGAAAGCACCACAGCACACATTTACCTATGAACAAACCTGTACATCCTGCACATGTACCCCAGAACTTAAACAAAAGACTAAAAGTGAAAAAAAAACCCAACTGAGTTTACAACAACAACAACAAAGAGTGTGACTCTTATTCAGTAGGATTAGGATCATGGAGGTGATGTGGATGACCTGTGAGACAGCTCTACTTGGAGGTTTCCTAGGCATCTCAACCTTATGAGTACAAAATTAAACAAATCACCTCTCCCAAAACTTGCTGCTCCTCCCATGGTCCCTTTGGAGAATGTCATGATTCATGCAGTTAGCCCAGTAGAAATCTGGACTTCTCTCTCATCCCTGCTGCAGTCGTACATTGGGTTCTAGCAAATATTCTTATTTATTCATGGCTGTCCACTTTTCACTGCTGCAGTCTTGATTTAGGCTCAAATCCCTTTTCAAATGGACCATTCCAATAGTAATGGTAAATTAGGCCTTGCAGACAGGCAGGCAAAGTTGTGGGTCACCTTCAGAGAAGGGCAAGTCAATAGTGCAGAACTATAGAATCACTACATGTGACTCTGAAGGACAGTTGCATTTTATAACTAGCCAGTTGCTACCAACTTTGAAGAAATTTTGAGGACATCAGACTCTCAAATGAAAACCTGGTAATACTGTAATCATAGGAACAGCCCAAACTGGGCCTACTTTGTTGATAACAAAATGAAGTTACCTTGTAGTTATATCAAAGCCAAAACTGTAAGTTGGGTAGCCCAGGCATGTGCAAGAGAGAAAGCTTTGACCACTAATAACACCCAGAACCAAGGATTCCTCCCTCTAGAACCAAGAAGACTCATACATGACTGGAACTTGAATGCAGAAACTCTTTCAGAAGTGAAGGGTCTGTTGGCCTGGAAAATACAGGGCTAAAGTCTGCCTTACTGTAAATGGTCAAAATTGAAGCTTTCCAATGAGACTCTAAAAGCTAACATTCCTAAATCTTTTCCCGTGCCCTCTGACACCTCAAAACTTGCCCCAGAGGACTTCCACCAAGATGGCCGAATAGGAACAGCTCCAGTCTGCAGTTCCCAGTGAGAGCCAGAAGGTGAGTGATCTCCACATTTCCAACTGAGGTACCAGGTTCATCTCATCGGGACTTGTTAGACAGTGGGTATAGCCCAAGGAGGGCAGACTGAAGCAGGGTGGGGCGTTGCTTCACCCAGGAAGCACAGGGGGCTGGAGAACTCCCTCTCCTAGCCAAGGGAAGCCATTAGGGACCTTTCTGGACACTCTGGTACTCTGGCTCAGAAAAACTGAACTTTTCCCATGGTCTTCACAACATGCAGACCAGGAGATTTTCTCTGGTGCCTACAACACCAGCGCCCTAGGTTTCCAGCACAAAACTGGGTGGTCGTTTTAGCTGCAGCAGTTTTTTTTTTTCTCATACCCCAGTGGCACCTGGAACACCAGTGAGACAGAACCACTCATTCCCCTAAAATAAGGGGGCCGAAGCCAGTGAGCCAACTGATCTGACTCAGTGAGTACCACCCCTATGAAGACCAGCAAGCTAAGATCTGCTGACTTGAAATTCTCACAGCACAGCAGTCTGAGCTCAACCTGGGAAGTATGAGCTTGGTGGGGGGAGGGGTGTCTGCCGTTGCTGAGGCTCAAGTAGGCTTTTTTAAACCTTGCCTATGTAAACAAAGTCCCTGGGAAGTTTATGCAGCAACTGGGCGGAGCCCATGGCAGCTCAGCAAGGCCTCTGCAGGCAGACTATGACTAGACTCCCTTCTTGCTGAGCAGGGCATCACTGAAAAAAGACAGCACCCTGTCAGGGACTTATAAATAAAGCCTACACCTTCCTGGGACAGAACACCTGGGAAAAGGGGTGGTTGTGGGTTCTGCTTCAGCAGACTTAAATGTCCCTGCCTGGCAGCTCTGAGGAGAGCAACAGATCTTCCAGCACAGCACTTAAGCTCTGATAACGGACAGACCATCTCCTCAAATGGCTCCCTGAACCCCCTGTATCCTGACTGGGAGGCACGTCATATAGGAGAGCTATGGCTGACATCTGGTGGGTACCCTTCTGGGATGAAGTTACCAGAGGAAGGAATAGGCAGCAATCTTTGCTGTTCTGCAGCCCCTGCAGGTGATTCCCAGGCAAGGGGGATGTGGAGTGGATATCTAGTAAACTCCAGCAGACCTGCAGCAGAGGGGCCTGTTAGAAGGAAAACTAAAAAACAGAAAGAAATAGCTTCAACATCAATAGAAAGGACGTCCACTGAGAGACCCCATCCGAAAGTCACCAACTTCAAAGACCAAAGGTAGCTAAATCCACAAAGATGGAAGAAACCAGTGCAAAAAGGCTGAAAACGCCAAAAACCAGAATGCTTCTTACCCTCCTAAGATCACAACTCCTCACCAGCAAGGGAGCAAAACTGGATGGAGAATGAGTTTGACAGATTGACAGAAGCAGCCTTCAGAAGCTGGGTAATAACAAACTTCTCTGAGCAAAGAAGCATGTTCTAACCCAATGTAAGGAAACTAAGAACCTTGAAAAAGGGTTAGATGATTTCATCTAACTAGAATAATCAGCATACTGAAGAACATAAACGACTTGATGGAGCTGAAAACACAGCACGAGAACTTTGTGAAGCATACACAAGTTTCAATAGCCAAATCATTAAAGCAGAAAAAAGGATATCAGAGATTGAAGATCAACTCAATGAAATAAAGTGAGAAGGCAAGAGTAGAGAAAAAAGAGTGAAAAGAAATGAATAAAGCCTCCAAGAAATATGGGATTATATGAAAAGACCAAACCTACATTTAATCGTTGTACCTGAATGTGATGGGGAGAATGAAACCAAGGTGGAAAACACTCTTCACAGTATTATCCAGGAGGACTTCCCCAACCTAGCAAGGCAGGCCAACATTGAAATTCAGGAAACACAGAGGCCACAAAGATATTCCTTGAGAAGAGCAACCCCAACGCACATAATTGTCAGATTCACCAGGGCTGAGATGAAGGAAAAAATGTTAAGGGCAGCCAGAGAGAAAGGTCAGGTTCCCCAAAAAGGGAAGCTCATCGGACTCACAGCGTATCTCAGCAGAAACCCTACATGCCAGAAGAGAGTGGGGGGCCAATATTTAAAATCCTTAAAAGAATTTTCAACCCACAATTTCATATCCAGCCAAACTAAGCTTCATATGTGAAGGAGAAATAAAATCCTTTACAGACAAGCAACTGCTGAGAGATTTTGTCACCACCAGGACTGCCTTACAAGAGCTCCTGAAGGAAGCACTAAACATGGAAAGGAACAAACAGTATCAGCCACTGCAAAAACATACCAAATTGTAAAGACCATCAACACTATGAAGAAACTGCATCAACTAATGGGAAAAACAACCAGAAAGCATTATAATGGCATGATCAAATTCAGACATAACAATACTAACCTTAAATGTAAATAGGCTAAATGCCCCAATTAAAAGACACAGATTGGCAAATTGGATAAAGAGTCAAGACCTATTGGTGAGCTGTATTCAGGAGACCCGTCTCACAGGCAAAGACACAAATAGGCTCAAAATAAAGGGATGGAGGAAGATTTACCAAGAAAATGGAGACAAAAAAAGAGGTTACAATCCCAGCCTCTGATAAAACAGACTTTAAACCAATAAAGATCAAAAGAGACAAGGGCATTACACAATGGTAAAGGAATCAATGCAACAAGAAGAGCTAACTATCCTAAATATATATGCACCCAATACAGGAGCACCCAGATACATAAAGCAAGTTCTTAATGACCTACAATGAGACTTAGGCTCCCACACAATCATAGTGAGAGACTTTAACACCCCACTGTCAATATTAGATCAATGGGACAGAAAATTAACAAGGATATCCAGGGCTTGAACTCAGATCTGGACCAAGTGGACCTAATAGACATCTACAGAACTCCCTACCCCAAATCAACAGAGTATACATTCTTCTCAGCACAACATCACACTTACTCTAAAATTGACCCCATGGTTGAAAGTAAATCACACATCAGGAAATGCAAAAGAATGGAAATGATAACAAACAGTCTCTCAGACCACAGTGCAACCAAATTAGTACTCGGGATTAAGAAACTCACCCAAAACTGCACAACTACATGGAAACTGAACAACCTGCTCCTGAATGACTACAGGATGAACAATGAAATGAAGGCAGAAATAAACATGTTCTTCAAAACCAATGGGAACCAAGACACAATCTACCAGAATCTCTGGGACACATTTAAAGCAGTGTCTAGAGGAAAATTTATAGCATCAAATGCCTACATAAGAAGCAAGGAAAGATCTAAAATTGACGCCCTAAGGTCATGATTAAAAGAACTAGAGGAGCAAGATCAAACAAATTCAAAAGCTAGCAGAAGACAAGAAATAACTAAGATCAGAGCAGAACTGAAGGAGATAGAGACACAAAAAAATCCCTTCAAAAAAATCAGTAAATCTAGGAGCTGGTTTTCTGAAGAGGTCAACAAAATAGACCACTAACCAGACTAATAAACAAGAAAAGAGAGAAGAATCGAATAGATGCAATAAATAATGATAAAGGGGATATCACCACCGATCCCACAGAAATACAAACTACAGAGATTACTATGAACACTTCTATGCAAATAAACCAGTAAATCTAGAAGAAATAGATACATTCCTGGACACTTACGCCTTCCTAAGACTGAACCAGGAAAAAGTTGGATCCCTGAAAAAACCAATAACAAATTGAGGCAGCAATTGAATAGCCTCCCAACCAAAAAAAGTTCAGGACCAGACAGGTTCACAGCTGACTTCTACCAGAGGTACAAAGAGGAGCTGGTACCATTCTTTCTGAAATTATTCCAAACAATAGAAAAAGAGGGAATCCTCCCTTACTCGTTTTATGAGACCAACATCATCCTGATACTCAAACCTGGCAGAGACACAACTAAAAAAGAAAATTACATGTTGATATCCATGATGAACGTGGATGCGAAAATCCTCAACAAAATACTGGCAAAAATAATAAAATAATAAAATAATAAAATACTGACAAACCAAATCCAACAGCACATCAAAAAGCTTATCCATCATGGTCAAGTTGGCTTCATCCCTGGGATGCAAGGCTGGTTCAACATATGCAAATCTATAAATGTAATCCATCACATAAACAGAACCAAAAACAAAAACCACATGATTATCTCAATTGATGCAGAGAAGGCCTTCAATAAAATTCAACAGCCCTTTATGCTAAAAACTCTCAATAAACTAGATATCGATGGAATGTATCTCAAAGTAATAAGAACTATTTGTGACAAAGCCACAGCCAGTATCATACTGAATGAGACAAAACAGGATGCATTCCCTTTGAAAACTGGCACAAGACAAGGATGCCCTCTCTCACCTCCTAATCAATATAGTATTGGAATTTCTGGCCAGGGAAATCAGGCAAGAAAGCTACAGTAATTGAAACAGGATGGCACAGGTACCAAAACAAAGATATAGACCAATGGAACAGAACAGAGACCTCAGAAGTAACGCCACACATCTACAACCATGTGATCTTTGACAAACCTGACAAAAACAAGCAATGGGGAAAGGATTCCCTATTTAATAATGGTATTGGGAAAACTGGCTAGCCGTTTGCAGAAAGCAGAAACTGGAGCTCTTCTTTACACCCTATACAAAAATTAACTCCAGATTGATTAAAGATTTAAACATAAGACCTAACACCCTAAAAATCCTAGAAGAAAACCTACGCAATACCATTCAGGACATAGGCACAGGCAAGGACTTTACGACTAAAACACCAAAATCAATGACAACAAAAGCCAAAATAGACAAATGGGATCTAATTAAACTTAGGAACTTCTGTGCAGCAAAGGAAATTATCATCAGAGTGAAATGGCAACCAACAATGGGAAAAATTTTTTGCAACCTACCCATCTGACAAAGAGCTAATATCCAGAGTCTATAAAGAACTTAAAAAAATTTATAAGAAAAAAAAAACCATTAAAAAGTGGGCGAAGGATATGAACATTCATTTCTCAAAAGAAGACATTTATGGAGCCAACAAACATATGAAAAAAAGATCATCACTGATCATTAGAGAAATGCAAATCAAAACCACATTGAGATACCATCTCACACCAGTTAGAATGGCGATCATTAAAAAATCTGGAGACAACAGATGCTGGAGAGGATGTGGAGACATAGGAATGCTTTTATACTGTTGGTGGGAGTGTAAATTAATTCAACTATTGTGGAAGACAGTGTGGCAATTCCTCGAGGATGAGAAATAGAAATACCATTTGACCCAGCAATCCAATTACTGGGTATATAACCAAAGGATTATAAATCATTCTATTATAAAGACACATGCACACATATGGTTATTTTACATATTTATTATACTTTAAGTTCTGGGGTATATGTGCAGATCATGCAGGATTGTTACATAGGTATACCCATGCCATGGTGGTTTGCTGCATCCATCCACCTGTTATCTACATTAGGTATTTCTCCTAATGTTATCCCTCCCCAATCCCTCCACCCCCTGATATCCCTCCCCTAGATTCCCCAGCCCCCACCCCGCCCACAGGCCCTGGTGTGTGATGTTCCCCTCCCTGTGTCCACGTGTTCTCATTGTTCAACACCCACTTATGAACATGAACATGTATGTTTATTGTGGCATTGGTTACAATAGTGAAGACTTGGAACCCACCCAAATGCCCATCAATTATAGACTGGATAAAGAAAATGTGGCACACATACACCATGGAACACTATGCAGCCATAAAAAAGGAGGAGTTAATGTCCGTTGCAGGGACATGGATGAAGCTGGAAACCATCATTCTCAGCAAACTGACACAAGAACAGAAAAGCAAACACTGCATGTTCTCACTCATAAGTGGGTATTGAACAATGAGAATACATGGACATGTTAGGGGACTAGGGGAGGGATAGTAGAGGTACTGGGGATGGAAAACATTAGGAGAAATATCTAAGGTAGATGACAGGGGGATGGATGCAGCAAACCACCATGGCACGTGTATACCTATGTAAGAAACCTGTACATTGTACACATGTACCCTAGAACTTACAGTATAATAAAAAGAAAAAGAAATTTGCCCCAGACAATAAACTAGGGATTCATATTGAGCCCAACTCCTTTTTTCCTTGCTCTCTGGTCTTACAATAAAGACTTTCTTTTTTTAAAAGTTGGTACCATGTTATTGGCTTCTTTGGTCATCAGGCAGTGAGACCATTTGCATGATAATACAACTTCTAAAGACAGGTGAATTCAGTCTTTTTTTTGGGAACTGTGAACATTTACATTTTTTACATGTAGTGCTCTGAAATTTAAATCCTGACAACCTAATTGGTAAGAGCTTTTTGCATGTGCCTCAATGTCAATCTACCATAAGCCTTTTTAAAAATTTTTACATCTGGTAATCTATTTCACCTAAATTTATAATACTACATGAGTTTTATATAACATATTTCATGAACCTCTAGTTTCACTTTCTGTCATGAGAAATGAGCATGTCTCCATTTTCAGTTCTGCTCCAATTTTGGTTATTTCTTTTCTTCTGCTAGCTTTGGGGTTGGTTGGTTCTTGTTTTTCTAGTTCCTATAGGTGTGATGTTAGGCTATTAATTTGAGATCTTTCTAACTTCTTGACATAGGCATTTAGCGCTATAAACTTTCCTCTTAACACTGCTTTAGCTGTATCCCAAAGATTCTGATATGTTGTGTCTCTGTTCTCATTAGTTTCAAGGAATTTTTTAATTTCTACCTTAATTTCATTCTTTGCCCAAAAGTCGTTCAGAAGCAAGTTGTTTAATTTCCATGTAACTGCGTGGTTTTGAGAGATCTTCTTGGTATTGATTACTGTTTTTATTGCAGTGTGGTTTGAGAGTGTGGTTGGTCTGATTTAGATTTTTAACAATGTATTGACACTTCCTTCACAGCCAAGCATGTGGCTGATCTTAGGTATGTTCCCTGTGCAGATGAGAACAATGCATATTCTGTGTTTGTTGGGAGGAGTATTTTGTAGATGTTTATTAGGTTCAATAGGTCAAGTATATAGTTTAAGTCCAGAATATCTTTGTTAGTTTTCTGCCTCAGTAGCAAACAACTAATGCTGACAGTGGGGTGTTGAAGTCTGCCACTATTATTGTGTGGTTCTTTGTAGGTCTCTAAGAACTCATTTTTATGAATCTGAGTGCTCCAATGTTGGGAGTATACATATTTAGGATAGTTAAGTGTTCTTGTTGTACTGAACCCTTTATTATTATGGAATGCTTTTCTTTGTCCTTTCTGATGGTTGTTCATTTAAAGTGTTTTATCTGATATAAGATTAGCAATCCCTGTTCTTTTTTGTTTTCAATTTGCAAAATAGATCTTTTTCCATTCCTTTACTTTCAACCTATAGGTGTAAGAGGGGTCCCTTGAGGACAGTAGACAGCTGAGTCTTGTTTCTTTATCCAACTTACCGCTCTCTGCCTTTTAAGCAGGGGTGTTTAGCCCATTTACATTCAAGTTTAATATTGATATGTGAGGATTTGATCTTGTCATTATGTCGTTAGCTGGTTGTTATTGTGGATTTGATTGTGTAGTTGCTTTAAAGGGTCTGTGGGCTATGTCCTTAAGTGTGTTTTTGTAGTGGCAGGCATCATTTTTATGTTTCCATGTTTAGTGCTCCCGTAAGGACCTTCTTTTAGGGCAGGTCTAGTGGTCACAAATTTCCTTTACATTTGATTGTCTGAAAAGGATTTCATTTCTCCTTCTCTTATGAAGCTTAGTTTGGCAGGATATGAAATTTTTGGTTGGAATTTCTTTTCTTTAAGGCTGCTGAAAACAGTACCCCAGTCTCTTCTGGCTTTTAAGGTTTGTGCTAAAAGTCCACTAGTAGCCCTATGGGGTTTCCCTTCAAAGTAAGTGACCTGTCCCTCATCTCACAGTCAGAATGGCCTTTGTTAAAAAGTCTAAAAACAACAGATGCTGGCGAGGCTGCAGAGAAAGGGGAATACTCAAGACACTGCTGGTGGGAATGTAAATTAGTCCAGCCACTGTGGAGAGCAGTTTGGAGATTTCTCAAAGAACTAAGAGCTGAACTACCATTCAACCCAGCAATTCCATTATTGAGTATATACCCAAAGGGAAATAAATCATTCAACCAAAAAGACACATGTGCCTCTATGTTTATTACAGTGCTATTCACAATAACAAAGACATAGAATTAACCCAGAGGCCCATCAACTCTGGAGTGGATAAAGAAACTGTGGTACATATACACTATAGAATATCATGGAGCCATAAAAAAGAACTAAATCATGTCCTTTGAAGCAACATGGATGCAGCCAGAGTGCATGGCCCTAAGCAAACTAACGTAGAAACAGAAAACCAAATATCATGTGTTCTCACTTACAAGTGGGAGCTAAACATTGAGTATACACAAACATAAAGATGAGAACAATAGGCACTGGGGACTATAAGAGCAGAGAGTGAGGGAGTAGGGGAAAGGGCTGAAAACCACCTATTTATGCTTGCTATTTGGAAGACATATTCATTTGTAATCTAAACCTCAGCATCACATAGTATACTTAGGTAACAAATCTACACATATACTCCCTGAACCCATAATAAAAGTTAAAAAAAGAGAAAGAAATGAGCACGTTAGTAGTTTAATTGGGATAATGTAGTTGAAAGACAAATGGATCGGGGACTAATGTAAAAATGAGGTGTGCTGAGTTTGTTTCTGGGTAGGAAGGATTTTACATTAGTACCTCCCATTTCTAACTCTATCTCATCTCCATGTTAGCTTCCTGTGAGAAGGGCATTCCTTATCCTTCTCTCAATAGTTCCCTTGGCATATTGGTACCTTCCTCAATTGTAGGGAGGTCATGGAAGGAGGCAAAGCCTGGTCCCAGAGTGCCACTTGGGGTTTATTTGGATTACAATACCCTATTTGGCCAGAAACATGATGATGTACATTTTGGGGATTATTATTCTAAGAGTCTCCCCTATACCCAGCACCGAGGCAATGGGACCCATTCCTAAATTTCCACCAGATAATGAACAGAAGTGCTTTTGGCTTCTATTAATTTTGATGTAGAATCTAAGCACCCCATGATAATTTTCACCAAAGAGTGAAGGGCAATTTTTAGCCTTCATTTCAGTCTGTGCTAAGCTGGTTCCAAAGCCCCAAGCTGAGCCTGGTAGGCACACACAAGACTCTGCTATTGGCCCCTCTCAGACCTCCCATCCAGAATCCAGCTCATTATTCAGCAGAGCACTTTGGAGATAGCATCAGCATGAGAGATTCTATATAATATCACATTCTATTCAGCTTTCATTTTTGTAGATGAAATGGATTTATAGCACAAAGGTTACTGAACTGTATTGTCAAGATGATTTTCAACAAATAATAAAAGTTATTAAGAGGTTCTTAGGTACTGATGACTTGTGGTAAGCTTCTGCCATCCTGCCTTGGTCTCTTCTTACTCTGGTTGATCATTACATGGTTGGTAAAGACTAGTTATTAATGTAATTACAGACTTCTTACGTTCAAATCTTCTTTTGTTGAAATTAGAGCATCCTTTGTCATTTCTCCTTTTGCTGTAATACAGCCTGTCGGCCTACCTTCTTTGGGTTCCATGCTTGCCTTTGATGCTGGTAAAATGCAGCAGCTAGCAAATCAAGGCTTATAATAGCCCAAACTGATGAGGGCTATGAAATTACCCTGCTCTCATCATTACTTCTTTTTTTTTTTTTTTGGTCTCAAATGTTCTTGTACAGTTACTCACTGTCCTGAGCCTCTCCATAACCCCCCTCCCATGCCCCACTCTCATTCCTTTTAGCAAACTAGTATGTGGGTCCAGGGCCATTGATGAATGCTTTTAAAAAAGAGAGAGGAAGACAAGCTTTTATTGTGAGTGAGCTCCTTCAGATGTTATTTCATCCTACATTGTTCTCTAACTCCCTGATTTATTGATTCATTCCTTGAACAAATCAACGAAAACGGAAAGTTCACCCTCTCTTGTATTTCTTTGAGAGCTGCTTTGCCTCAGCCATATTTGGTGCTGGTTTATGTACCAATGCGAAATGGTTTCCCCCTTTTTATCACATACCTTCTGTCATTAGTATAGCGGCAACCTTAATTCTTAAAATCAGTCACGAAGTTGCAGCTTTAATAATTTAAATAAAAGCCTATCATAGAAAAGCAAATATTTACAAGTAGGAGTCGTCTAATTTAAAGAAATTAATTAAAAGTAAATGCTGAAGTGATTTAAAACTAAAAAGCTATTACCAAATAAAATGTTATTTACCATTTGCCCTGTGCCAGCTGGTTTTTGAACTTGAAAGAGATGAGATTCCAGGCTCTCCCTTTGTTTATGGACCTCAGGCTTCAAAACCTGCCCACCTGTTCTGGAACTAGGTTCATTTGCCCTCTATGATGGGCAGATGCTCCCATAGTTTTCAGTTCTAAGGGACCTCTGGGTGCATCAGTGCACTGGGGGAGAGTGTGCAACTCAGAGGCTGAAGACGGGGCTTGAATTGTGCAAGGCACGTTATGAAAGTGTGATCCAGGTGACTTTGCTTTTCCTGAGCCTCAATAACCTCCAATGTAAAATGGGAATATTAGGACTGCTTTTTCTCCCCTTGCAGGGTTGTGATGGAAACTGAATTTTAAAAGTGAATGAACAAAAGGACCAATCATACTGAGACCCTCAATATATTTTGAATTTGAAGTCATACTTAATCTTTTTTTTGTTTGTTTTTTTGGGACGTAGTCTGGTTCTGTTGTCCAGGCTGGAGCGCAGTGGTGTGATCTCAGCTCACTACAACCTCTGGCTCCCGGTTTCAAGCAATTCTCCTGCCTCAGCCTCCCGAGTAGCTGGAACTATAGGAGAGCGCCACCATGCCCATGTAATTTTTGTATTTCTAGTAGAGACACTGTTTCACTGTGTTGGTCAGGCTGGTCTCAAACTCCTGACCTCATGATCTGCTCACCTCGGCCTCCTGAAGTGCTGGGATTACAGGCGTGAGCCACTGTGCCTGACCACACTCAGTATTTAAAAAATAAAAATAAAATTGTATCTTCTATGTGGAGTATAAGGTAATTGTCCAAAGACCTAGAATGAGCAATCACATAAATTTGTAAATAAATCCGAACTTTATGGCTGGGTGGTATAGACCTTATATGTCCTACTCTACACTGATAGGTCAGTGTGGGAAATCCCTTAACAGAGGCTGCAATCTGTAGGCTCATTTTTATATACCCCCATCCTGCACACAGTGTTTAAAAAAAATTTCAGCTAGTTGCTGACATTTCAAAGTCAAGGGCTTTCGCATAAAAATGCAGCTTTCCTGCCTTTCTTTCATCTCAGGACTTGCCTTCCTTGGAGGCCACAGTCAAGTGAAGCTGTGCTCTTGAGGAAGGGACTTTGTCCTCTTTAGGCTGCACTCCTGCCTGCTTCTCTCATTAACATTTCCCATCTGCCCCTATAGCTATTTAGGTGTGCAGTCCCTGACCCATGTGAGTCAATCTTACCCTCTAGATTTCCACATCATTGCGTTCAGTTTGCATCTTCTGCTAATAGGTGTGTGCCATCTCAATTCCCCACTTTAAAAAGCAGAAGTGTTCTGGAAGGCAGACTAAAGTTTCCATCACCTTACCCGGTTCACCTTTACATCTTAAAAAATAAAATTATCCATAAGTAACTCCAGGCTAGTGACTACTGCAGTAGTGAGAAGGGACCTCGAGTAGGAGCTCTGAACACTGAGTCATATTCCAGGAAGTTTGAGACAAGTCACTTTACTTTCTCAGGCCTTATCTTCAACTCTGTAAAATGAAGATATCTGAGTAGGTGGCCTCCAATGAGTTGTCAGGAGTTATAATTTCATGGCCCTGCCAGAAACCACACAAGCTCCAGGCCAGGATGACCTCAGCTCATATGGCTACCCTTCAGCCTGACCTCTGCAAGGGTGAGTCTGACTGGGCCTCTTCACAAGGCACTATCTGTGCCTTGGTTTCTCCATCTGTAAAGTAATATGTGCTTTTCTTCTCATAAGAGTGGATGAAATGATATGGGTGAGAGCACATGGGAGGAAAGTTGGGATAAAATGGATCCACAATCTTATATTACTCTTGTGTGTTTGAGGCTGCAATTAGGAAGGGAAACTTGCCCTGCCTAATGGGATTTCTGGATCAGAATTTGCAATCGCTATTGACAGCATTATATAGGTATTTCCAGAGCCAGCAAGGTCATACTGCGGCATCTCTACCCACCTCTCGGCACCATAATACTGGACTTCAGTTAAAGGGTAAATGTGACCCTCTTCGGAAAAGGTGGACTCTAATTTACCTCCTTCTTCCATGTTCCATGTATTTTATGAGGAATGTATGTAGTTAACTGTTATCAGGTTGTTAAGCAATTTGATGAGGTGTGAACTAGCCCTTTAATTGTTTTATTTACAACATACTTAGCCTTCATAACATCCCATTGGGGAATTTTCTACTTAGTTAATTAATTTAAGTGTGGTGTAGTGGGCTAAAATTTGGTAAAACCAGAAGCTGAAAAATACCCATTGAAATTTTAGCAGTCTTAGAGCCATCTGTAATTGTGAAACTCATTCAGCTGGGGTTTAAAAAAATACATTAACTACAACCAAAAAATGAATTAAATAGTTAATTACCTTATCACTGCTATTTAAGAAATAATAACATGGACAATCAAGATGGGGAAAAAATAACTAAATTTAAATCTACTTGTTCTCTAGTACTTTTTCTGGTAGAAAGAAATGGCTTCCAGGAAATGATTCATTTGTCAGGGATAGGCAATCAATCAGAATTGCTTTCAGAAGTCAAATGCTTACCCTTAAAGAATGATGCTCTCTTTCCTCAGTAATTCTACAACTGGATAGACAAAATTTCTAATGTTACCCTGATCCAGAGGGCCATCTTACTCCTTGGTTGGTGATGGTGACAGCAATAATAAAAAATAAACTCAAATATCAAGTATATAAAAAAGGTATGAGCCCCAATGTCTATCCCAGAGAGTTTCACCTAGCTGGGCAAAGAGATAAGAGACAAAACACAGTGTATCTGCTCAACGCTGAGTCAGTGCCATGGGACATCTGCTGCAGGTGTGGCTTCTGACAAGGGCACTGCATTAAGGGAATCTTAAAGGCAGACTTTGGTTTGGGCAAGTAGCTCAGAGGCCAAGAGAAAGGTCCTTGATTTGGTCATCTGTACTTGTTCCGGACATCACTTCTTCCTGATCCTTTATTTCAGAATCAGATGCCTCTCCTATGAGCTAACTGAGTAATCATCTCAGAAATATATGTCAGGATTGATTTAAATTTATATGGTAAGATATATAAGATCATGAAAAACCTTAAATATAACACAGGCATTTTACTTGTATGGGAAACATTTTGACTCTATGGAATCAATAACCATGATATTCAATCACTTGTTTTTTGGTGTATCTCCAATAAACTGAGCTCTGTGATGGTAAGGACTGTTACTGAGTTCACTGTTCACTCTCCAGTGCCTGGCTCATGGTAGGCACCCAATATAAAGTTTATTAGTGGATGTTCTCTGGAGATTCCTATTGTGGAAAAAAAGGGGTTTTCTCTTTTTTTTTAATGGGTACTCATTTGAGTTTCAGCCTCATACCTTTCTCTCCCAGCGACGGGCATCTTTCTTGCTGCCTAATGACCAAGCTCTCAAGGCATACAGCAATTCCGATGAATGAGTCAACCTTGATGTTCCGCTCAGCCCTCTATAGTAAACAAGAGCACTGGGGTCTGAGTCAAAACACCTGGGTTCAAGTTCCAGCTCTGCCACTGCCTTTGAATGAGAAAGTTCTCTGTGTTTATTTTCTTCACTCAGAAGTAGGGATTATGATACCAAGCAAGCTCCTTAGGCCTGCTGGGAGAAGATAAAATTAGGGAAGTACGAAAACACACTGCGTAGCCGATAAAGCCCTATTCAGTTGTAGATATCATCACTGGTAGGATTACCCCTCCACTTTCTCTGGGTGTAACCATTAAATGAGATCCCAGCCTTGAATCTTAGTGTCCATGGCTGGGTGTCTTCGTTCCCCGCTGGACCATCCCGATGTCAACAGAACCTTTGCTTTTGTCTTTTATGAGATTCTTTCTAAGGCTTTGCTCTCCTCTGCCTGTGAGGACACTGGATTTTTGTGTCAGCTTCCTTTTCTTCAATAACCTCAACCACCAGACCTTCTCTTTTTATCTCATCTGACTGGGGCCTCTCCTGATCCCCTCCTTCTACATCTGTGTTGAGGTTCCAGCCAACCTTGAGCTCAGCAATCCTGTCCATCAACACAGACCCTGTGGCGAGCATCAAAAGATGAATGTTTCCTCTATAAGACAGTCTCAGTTTCCTCCTGTGTCAAATTGGGATAGTAATGGTTATTTGCTTCCACTGAGTAGCTAGGAGGGTTTTATGAGAAAGTCTGTAAAGGACTTAGCATGGTGCATGGGTGTGGCAAGTAATTGATAAAGGTAGGTTATTATTATTCCTGCCCCAACTTTTTATTTACTCTTTATTCCATAACTTCTCATGTGCTTTTCTGTCTTCCAAATATTCAAATATGTTTAGAGGCTTATTTCTTCTCCAAAAATCTGCTTCCTCCAGATGGAAATGAAGCAAGTTATCACCACTTTCCCAAAATTTATGGACTATGTTCATTAAAAAAAGTATACAAAATAAATGTACACTTTCTTCAAGCAGTTTTTTTGTCCTGTCCTAGTTACATTCTAGATGTCTAATTGCTACTCATTTGTGGGTCTACATTGATGTCACCTCTCTGAGAAATGCTGGACGACTTAGACTTTGGATTATTCACATTCTCAGGGAAAGACAGACACAATGACACGTGCAGTTCTAAAGTGAGCAGTATATGCATCCAAACCCAAAGGAAGTTGGGCAGCAGCCAAGAGACCATCCTCATCTCAAAACAGACATAACTCTTGCCTCTCTTGTCTTTTTCTTTTATATTGGGATCATTTGATGGATGAATCCCTGAACTGTATTTATTTATTTGAGGAAGTATTCTTGAAGCCTGTGGGTCAAGTGACAAGCAGACCGGAAGTAGAGAGGGTTTGGTGCCCTGGTCTGACAGATCATTTTTTAGGGATTTGGTACTCATTCTACTTCTTGTGAATATGTGGTCACAGCTTCTATTTTTCTCCTTTGTCCTTGATCCTATCTTTCCTTCTTCCCTTGTGATCTGAATTGAGACAGTGGAAGAAAGTTGCTGTTTTTTGCCAGCCTAGCATCTGTCCTACCTTACCCTGGCGACAGCCTTCTGTTCTTTTGGGAATCATTCCATGCCTGCTCTCAGTCCGTGTGGTTCAGGTGGAATGACTCCACCGTGGACTCTAGAGGGGCATGTGACCCAGGCCTGGACCATCAGAACATTCCATCCCCTCAGACATAGTGATTGTATATGGTTAAAAACATACTCCAATAAGAGCAACCTGAGATGATCTTAGGACTTTGTTAAAATGAGAGGATCCCTCTTTTGTGGAGTAGCTGAGAAGGGGGGAAGTAAGCCTGATGCTGTGGGCAGCTATCTCGTCACCATGGTGGAAGAGCATGGCTGAGAACAAAGCCAACACTGAAGAAAACAGTCAAGAGACGGGGAGAAAGAAGCCAAGTGCCGACAGCCTTCTATGAGATCCTGGGTAGCTGAACCTGAAGATAAGTCTGTCCTTGGACTTTTTAATTCAGTTGTATTTGCCAATAGATTTCTTTTCTTGTATTGGATAAATAAAGTATCAGAATAATATGTAGAGAGAACAATAACGTCTACCTATTTTCCATGTGTATATTCATGTAGTGGTATATTCATAACAATAGGTATGAAGTCAGGACTAGAGGATAAAGTACTTAGAAAGAACCAATGGTCATTCACTTTGGAAACCACCTAGGGAGAGAAAAGCTTTGTTGTAGCTTATGCTTCTTCAACTTGATATAGCTGTCAACATCTCCAGGGTGGAGAAAGTGAAAAGCAAAAGACCTAGAAGAATTCCCTCTTTCAGCTGTGATAAAGATGTTAGTGGACAGGGAACTAGGAGAGGCATGAAGTATAGGAGGGTGCCTGATTTTTGGTTCCTGACAAACTTTCTTTAGGCTCAGATGTCTGCACCTATAACCAACTTTAATAACTACATATGCAATTATGTTAGTCTACTTCTGAGAAAGTGAATCATCCCCAACTCTGGTCCTCTAGCAATTCTCCAATAGGAGACAACAATGGAGTGTGCAATTAATTTACAATTCATTGTGTAAATAAAAACATGCCAAGACAGTTCCCGCCTGCTCAGACCCAAGAGGGTAAATAAAAAGAAAGGTACCAAAACAACTCCCACTGTGCCCATCTCTTCCAACCTGCTCCTCCTTCCAGCCACAGAAACATGAAGCCTTTATCAGTTCCCCATGTCTGTCTGCATCTCTCTGTTTAGAGACAGCATTTAAGATGGGACTGGATCCGGAGTTGCTGTGGGAACAGAGGTTTTAAGAGCCTGACTTTGGTGAGATTGTAATTGCATTCTGTGGCATACTGATTTGATAAAAAGAGTAATATCAACAAGGCTGCAGGGCGGTGGAGCGATCACAACTTACTGCAGCCACCTGGACCTCCTGGGCTCAAAAGATCCTCCCACTTCAGCCTCCTGAGTAGCTGAGACCACAGATATGCACCAACATGGCCAGTTAATATTTGTATTTTTTGTAGAAATGGGGTTTTGCCATGTTGCCCAGACTGGTCTGTAACTCCTGGATTTAAAGGATCCATCTGCCACAGCCTCCCAAAGTGCTGGGATTACAGGCATGAACCACCATGCCCAGCTAGGGATGTTTCTTTGAATGGCAGACTATGCTGTGGCCCAAGAACATGGAAACTTGTTTGAGAAGCACAAAGCAGCCAGACTTGCTTGGGTTCTCTCCTGTGCTTTTGAAAGCCAGGGCATTGCAGAGATCCCTGAGAGCTGGAGTTTCCAAGGGAACAGTAAGGGCCATGGCAATGGAAGATTTCCTAAGAACTGAAGCTCTGTCATGACATGGACTAGCAAGTAAAGCCCAGATGAAGATGGGCTTTTATTTTAATTTTAAAAATTGTTGAAGTATAATGTATATACAATAAATGTATCAATTTTAAGTGTTCAGTTTCATGAGGTTTTAAAAATGTACATATCTGTACCAGTACTAGCATCAAAGTTACGGGAGACTCTTAATCTCACTTTATTCATTGATCCCTTTTCTTTGCCACCTTTTAAAACTGAGCTCTCTATAACTCTACAGAAGATGCCCATGCACACACACACACACACACACACACACAATCTCACACTTGAAAAAAAATTATTACTTGTCTGGAAAAACTCCAATCATCAGTCATGTTTGATAAAAACTGCTGAATGTATTAAAAAAATTCAGGTCTGGATGAATAACAAAAATGAGAAAATTGAGTTTTGGAAAGAATTCTCTGGGATAGATACAAAGTATTGAAAATTGAAACTTGGAAAACATGCCATGTCATCTCAATCACAATTTTCTATTGCTTTATGCATTTATGTTAGAGGAAGCCTTTTTTATGAGAAAAATACAAAGTACTAAAAAAGAATGTGCTTTCAATGGAAGAATTTTCATGACTCAATTAGAAAATTCACAAAACTTAATGCAAGTAGAATGTCCACTTAATATAGTTGAAAATGGAAGATTGTCTTTTTTGTTACCTTCAGAGTGAAATGTATGGAAATTTTCTCCTTAGTTGTATATTTCTTCTTGAGTTTTTGCCTTTTCTTCTTGTTCTGCCTTAAATATTAGCTGAATGCCTACTGGGTGCAGGTGCTAGGCAGAGGAGGCAGTGGTGAAAAGGCAAAGCCCTGCCCTCATGGCCCTCCCTGCCCTTAGGAGCATATGGCCTTTGCTTTCCATGTTGTAAATCCACTATCATTTTCATCCTGCTTCTAGAGTATCTGTTGCTATCTTTGCAAAGTAGGGCTATAAATGGGAAGCTGGGAAAAGAGAAGGGGGCAGAAAAATGGAGAAAAAGAAATAGCTCAGTAACTCGTTTCCATGTGATGAAGACTAGCAATTCTATTTATTTTCTCACTATTTGTCAGGAAAAGAGTTCAAGGTAGAAGAAGATTTTAAAACTCCAAATCTATAAAAAGCAAAACCCAGCTAGAATAGCCCAATACCTGTGTGCTTGCCTGAAATACAGAACTCTCCTTCAGCAGCTCTACCTACATTAGGAAACGGGAAAGCCACAGAGAGAAGTTAAGGTCAATGCCAGCACAACGAGGTGCCAGAAGCTTTCAGTATTACTGCATTACTTACTTACATGTCAGGAATTTGGAGAACAGTACACACTATTTGTGATGGCCATGGGATTAGTATTGAGAACACTGGAGCAGTGCTTTACTAAATATGGATAGTACAATAGTCAACCATCAGATATAAATCTGATATAGTCTAGTGCTGATTGTGGTCATTAGGGGTCTTAAGAACAGGCCTTCTGAATCCTTTTCCATCAAGTAGCTTCTTCATAAAAATGCTAAGAAGCAAAACCAAATCTATATCACAAATATAATTGCGGCTTACAAATAAATGGAAACAATTTGCTTCTTGACCAGTGACTTCTGTGATTTTTCAAGATGCAATGACTCATTTAAACACCACATTATCTCTTTGAGACCCATGATTTCTATATTAGCATCAGAGACTAGACTCCACAAGGCACCTGACAGTGATGTAGGTCTTCTGGTCAACTGTGGTTATCAATACGGCTCTTAACACACACCAATGGGAAGCTTACTTCTTTTTTTTTTTTGGAGACGGAGTTTTGCTCTTATTACCCAGGCTGGAGTGCAATGGCACGATCTCGGCTCACCACAACCTCCGCCCCCTGGGTTCAAGCAATTCTCGTACCTCAGCCTCCCAAGTAGCTGGGACTACAGGCTGTGCCACCATGCCCAGCTAATTTTTGTATTTTTAGTAGAGACGGGGTTTCACCATGTTGACCAGGATGGTCTCGATCTCTTGACCTAGTGATCCACCCACCTCGGCCTCCCAAAGTGGTGGGATTATAGGCGTGAGCTACCGCGCCCGGCCCGAAGCTTACTTCTTAAGACCAAAGGATGGAAGCAGATATGTTGGCCTAGAGACTCTTTGCTCTTGGAAGAAAGACTCAAGAAATTCACAGGGCAGGTTGTTATGAGAAATTTGAAATGAACAAAGGGCAAAGCCTTATAACAGCCACCACATACTTGGTATCAACGTTTACAACTTGTGAAACATTTTTTTTAAAAAATAATAACTACAGGGATGTTTGGCCCAGGTTGAAATTTTGCAATGGCCTTTGTACAACAGAAACCTATTACCCCATGCTAGTCTATGTCAGTGCTAAATTGTCTCCAATAACTGGGCATCAAATACCAGGCAATGTGTCAAGGAAAATTGCGACTTAGAATTTATGAAACTTTGAAATTGAAGTTATTTTATCCTTATGCCAAACTCCTAAAGAAATTATATATGTATATACAAATATATATTATATATAACATGTATATAGTTTTATAAATCTTAAGGCTATGTATAAAGGTGGTTAATAACAGGAAACAGAACATTTTCCACTGCCTTTTTAAAATAAAGCCGGTCAGACCAGACCATATGGAATGAAATATCTGAGATGAAGAAAATTCTCCAGTAATCTCTTCCCAACAGAACCCTCCTTGAATATTAGGTGACAAGAGAGAAAATCATAATGGAATAATAGCCTTCCATATAAAAGAATTATGGTAAGTTGACATTAGGTTGAGCTACAGTCCAGTCAAAATGAAAGAAGTTCCGAACTGAGCCTGTCACAGAGTCTCTAAAAGAGGACAATCAATATGTGTTTTCCAACTGTCTTTCTCATATTCAGCCTGCAGTAACTTGAACTGAGAATTAGCTTTTTATGGAGATTTATTACAACAGCATTGCCATTCAAGAATAGGTGGCTATCATCATAAATAAAAGCAGACACAAAGGGATGTGAAGATCCAAGACAGAGAATTTGTCAAGATGGGTAAATCATGAACTTACTTATATTGCAAATAAATACATACTCTGAAAGCAATCCCTCATTAGGAGAAAATTTTTTTCTGTCCTGGAAAAACCAAGTCAAGCTGTTGTGTTTTGAATTTCCTCGCATTGTCCAAGGTTTCTGGACCTCCTAAAGCTCAGAAACCAATGCCTGGACCATTGGTTTGTCTTGGACGTAGGCTGCTCTGATGAACAAAAGATGTGGGATCCCGTGACCACCAGACCTGCTGTGTCCGGAAGGTGGATACTTAGCATCCACAGTGCTGACAAGGCTTTCTTTCTGCAAGAGCACACAAAACTACTGAAATCCAGTTCAAAGCCCTTCCTGAAATGTGAAGGGGAAGAAACAAATAGCTGACTCCTGATTCCCCACCCTCAAAGCCCTAAAACCGGAAGAGGCAGGGCCTAAGTGTCCCCCCACATTTCCTTAGGACATTGAAACCTGTGTAAGTGAACATGTTTCCATGTCCAGCTTTGTTGTTTCAGCTGTTAGGAGAGCTGGGGATATCAATTACTCCCTGCCTGGAGAAGTGACCTGCACCAATAGCCCCCGCCACACAGCTGGCCTCCTCCCTCCCTAACTACTCCCATTTAAATAAATGCCTGCAGATTCTTCCGGAGGCTACCATCCTGGCCTTCTCATCCCCACTAAATGATTCATTAGGTTGGATTAACCCTTTAAAAACTACTATTTACCAAAAGGTCCCTGGGGATTCTCACACACTCCATCATTTTTAGCCATTATAAACAGCCGGCCCCAGCAGGGTGGAATCCACTTTAAGGCTACTCAGGTTGACAATGTGGGTTCTGTTAGCCCCAATTCACTTAAAAGCCCAAGACAGCATTTACTTTGTGAGATAGGGCATATATATTTTCATCTCCCAGCCTATGCATTCCAAATATGCTTCTTGCCATAAACATCTAGGCAGGCATTCCACAAAAAAGACTAAACCAGAAAGGAGTGAGCAATCATTCCAAGGCTGTGGGATTACGAAGGACCTATTTTCATGCCTATCCAGGCCTCCTTTTTGGTTGGTGCCATTTTCTGCCCATAATCAGTGGGTGTGCGCAATGAATGGTGCCTGTCAAATGGCCGTTTGTGGGTGCAATTAGACACCTGTGCCTTCAAACAAGTTGCAAGCACCTAATTGTGTCTGCATGTAGCCACTTGTGGGTGCAATTATCTAGAAATCCAGGTGTGCCTGGTATTATGCAAAATTTAAGGGGAAAAAAAGTGTTTTCCAAAAACAAAGGCTCAGGTTGAACATGTGCTTTTCAAACTTTCAGCAGCGTGGTTCAACAGAAGCTACTACTACCATATACAGATGGAGCCTCTTTGTCTGAGAGTCCACAGGAGTGTTGCCCCAAGAGAATATAATGCAAGCCAAATATATTATTAATTTATTTTTGAGACCAGAGTTTCGCTCTGTCACCCAGGGTTGAGTGCAGTGGTACAATCCTGACTCACTGCAACCCCTGCCTCCTGAGTTCAAGAGAAGATTCTCCTGCCTCAGCCTCCCAAGTAGCTGGGATTACAGGGACCCATGACTATGCCCGGTTAATTTTTGTTTTTTTAGAAAAGACAGGGTTTCACCATGTTGGCCAGCCTGGTCTCGAACTCCTGACCGCAGGTGATCGGCCCTCCTTGGCCTCCTAAAGTGCTAGGATTATAGGCGTGAGCCATCGCGTCTGGCTTCACATATACCATTTAAAACTTTTGGAGGAGATCCAAGATGGCCAGATAGGAACAGCTCTGGAGTGCAGTTCCCAGGGAGAATGCAGAGGGTGAGTGATCACCCCATTTCCAAACGAGTTTTTACTGCACACAGACCAGGAGATTCCCAGGCGGAAAAGCACCACGAGTTTCCAGCATGACTGTTATAGCCAGCGCAGTGGGTCTCTGCACAAAAACTCACACAAATCTGGGCAGCTGTTTCAACTGGAGCCTGGAATGCCTGGGAGACAGAGTCATCCATTCAACTGAAAAAAGGCGGCTGAAAGAGGGAGCCACGTGATCTGGCTCGGCAGGTCCCACCCCCACAAAGACCAGCAATCTGAAACGCTCTAGACTGAGAGTTTCACAGCAAGCACAGCTGGACCTGGGATGGTCCAGCTCTGTAGGGGAAAGGGTGTCCACCATTACTGAGGCAGTCCGCCACTACCGAGGCAGTCCGCCATTACCGAGGCAGACTACTATTACTGAGGCAGTTCTAACTATACCTCTATAAACAAAACCACGAGGAAGTTCATACAGCATCAGGGAAGAGCCCATGGCAGCTCAGCAATGCCTCTGCAGACAGACTGTGACTAGGCTACCTCCTAGCTGGGCAGGGCATCTCTGAAAAAAGGCAGCAGCACAGGAGGAACTTAAAAATGAAGCCCCATCTTTCCAGGACAGAGCACCTGGGAAAAAAGGCAGCTATGAGTTCCGCTTCAGCAGACTTAAACAGACCTGCCTGGCAGCTCTGAGCAGAACAATGGAGCTCACAGCTCAGCACTTGAGATCCTGTAAGGGACAGACTATCTCCTCAAGCAGCTCCCCGACCCCCGTATATCCAAAGAGACACCTCATAAAGGAGAGCTCAGGCTGACATCTGGCAGGTATCATTCTGGGACAAAGATAACAGAAGAAGAAACTGGCAGCAACCCTTACTGTTCTGCAGCCGCCACAGGTGATCCCCAGGCAAGAAGGGTCTGGAGTGGACCTCCAGCAGTCCTACAGCAGAGAGGCCTGACTGTTAGAAGGAAAACTAAAAAACAGAAAGAAATAACTTCATCATCAACAAAAAAGACATCCACTCAGAGACCCCATCCAAAAGTCACCAACTACAAAGACTACAGGTACATAAAAACCCAAAGATGGAAAGCAATCAACCCAAAAAGGATGAAAACACCAAAAGCCAGACTGCCTCTCCTCCTCCAAGGGATCACAATTCCTCACAGCAAGGGAACAAAGCTGGATGGAGAATGATTCTGATGAATTGATAGAAACAGGCTTAAGAAAGTGGGTAATAACAAACTTCTCTGAGCTAAAAGAACACGTTCTAACCCAATGCAAAGAAACTAAGAACCTTGAAAAAAGGTTTGACGAAATGCTAATGAGAATAAACAGCTTAGAGAATATAAATGAATTGATGGAGCTGAAAAACATAACACAAGAACTTGGTGAAGCATACACAAGTTTTAATAGCCAAATCAACCAAGCAGAAGGATATCAGAGATTGAAGATCAACTCAATGAAATAAAATGAGAAGGCAAGATTAAAGAAAAAAGAGTGAAAAGAAATAGACAAAGCCTCCAAGAAATATGGGATTATATGAAAAAACCAAATCTATGTTTCATAGGTGTACGTGAATGTGATGGAGAGAATGAATCCAAGCTGAAAAACAGTCTTCAGGATATTATCCAGGAGAACTTCCCCAACCTAGCAAGACAGGCCAACATTGAAATTCAGGAAACACAGAGAACACCACAAAGATATCCCTCAAGAAGAGCAACCCCAAGGCACATAATCATCAGATTCACCAGGGTTGAAATGAAGGGGAAAATGCTAAGGGCAGCCAGAGAGTGGTGAGGTTACCCACAAAGGGAAGCCAATCAGACTCACAGTGGATCTCTTGGCAGAAACCCTACAAGCCAGAAGAGAGTGGGGGCCAATATTCAACATCCTTAAAGAAAAGAACTTGCAACCTAGAATTTCCTATCCAGCCAAACTAAGCTTCATAAGTGAAGGAGAAATAAAATCCTTTATGAACAAGCAATTGCTCGGAGATTTCATCACCACCAGGCCTGCTTTACAAGAGCTCCCGAAAGAAACACTAAACATAGAAAGGAACAACCAGTACCAGCCACTCCAAAAATGTACCAAATGGTAAAGAGCATCAACACAATGAAGAAACTGCATCAACTAATGGGCAAAACAACCAGCTAGCATCAAAATGGTAGGATCAAATTCACACATAAGAATATTAACCATAAATGTAAATGGGCTAAATGCCCCAATCAAAAGACACAGACTGACAAATTGGATAAAAAGTCAAAACCCATTGGTGTGCTTTATCCAGGAAACCCATCTCACATGCAAGGACACACATAGGCTCAAAATAAAGGGATGGAGGAAGATTTACCAAGCAATGGAGAGCAAAAAAAGCAGGAGTTGCAATCCTAGTCTCTGATAAAATAGACTTTAAACCATCAAAGATCAAAAGAGACAAAGAAGGGCATTACATAATGGTAAAGGGATCAATGCAAGAAGAAGTGCTAACGATCCAAAATATATAGGCACCCAATACAGGAGCATTTATATACATAAAGCAAGTTCTTAATTACCTACAAAGAGACTTAGACTCCCATGCACTAATAATGGGAGATTTTAACACTCTACTGTCAATATTAGACATATTAATGAGACAGAAAAATAACAAGGATATCCAGGACTTGAACTCAGATCTGGACCAAGCAATCCTAATAGACATTTACAGAACTCTCCACCCCAAATCCACAGAATATACATTCTTCTTAGCACCACATTAAAATTGACCACATAATTGGAAGTAAATCACTACTCAGCAAATGCAAAAGAATGGAAGTCATAACAGTCTCTCAGACCACAGTGCAATCAAATCAATCAAATTAGAACTCAGGATTAAGAAACTAACTCAGAACTGCACAAGTTCATGGAAACTGAACAACTGGCTGTTGAATGTTGACTGGATAAACAATGAAATGAAGACAGAAATAAAGATGTTCTTTGAAACCAACAAGAACGAAGACACAATGTACCAGAATCTCTGGGACACATTTAAAGCAGTGTCTAGAGGGAAATTTATAGCAATAAATGCCCATATGAGAAGCAAGGAAAGATCTAAAATCGACACCCTATCATCAAAATTGAAAGAGCTAGAGGAGCAAGATTTAAAAACTCAAAACCTAGCAGAAGACAAGAAATGGCTAAGATCAGAGCAGAACTGAAAGAGATAGAAACATTAAAAACTCTTCAAAAAATCAATAAATCTAGGAGCTGGTTTTTTGAAAAGATCAACAAAATAGACCACTA